>KI423164.1:20348-40684 GCA_000473375.1 Anopheles culicifacies | reverse complement strand
CAGAATTGAAAGAATTGAAAAGCAAATTATTAGCTGAGTAAACTATGTTCAATAGGCCTTCCATGGTTTTGAGAAGGAACTCTCTTTCAATTTACATGAAATTGCTATTAATTGAATTGAAACTATCGTATAAATCGCCAAGTTGTAGAAAAATTTAATTATAATTTACAGCAAGAATTACAAGTGGATTCACGAATCCACTCCGACTCCACGTTTTGAAAACCGACTCCGACTCCAATATAACTACGGATCTGACTCCGGAGCTCCATCCACTCCGGAGTACTCCGATCGACTCCGGTTTCTCCGATTGACTCCGGAGTACTCCGATCGACTCCGGTTGCTCCGATTGACTCCGGAGTACTCATATTGACTCCGGTTCCTCCGATCGACTCCGGAGTACTCTGGTATACAGTGTAAATCCGGGGAAGAAGGCTGAATCAAAATCGTCCAGCGACCTCACCCCCCTCTTCAACACTCATTCCTGCTTCGGTCTTCGGAGTAGATCCGGCGTCGACTCCACCTGCTACTTTTCATTTTACCCAACAAAGATGATAGATATACAAATTCCTCAATTGCCGCAAGCGTGTCTCGACAGCGAGATGAAGTCCCTGGAAGTCCCACTTCCCAAGCAGTTGTTGTCTAGTATAAATAAAATTTAATGGCAATGACAGTTGAGACTTGGGAGTTGCGGATCTCCAAAACGGTTATCAATTCTTAACATCTTCCAACGATCGTATTAATACCATCAGGAGTCACACTGTTCGCCAAAGGATTAATGTTCTGGAGAAAAAAATCCTTTACACTTCTGTATATTCTTTTGAAGACAGTTTTCATCTTAATTTAGTCCCTTTTCCTGGTAAAGTTGACTTCTGAAGATGGGCTCTGCGAGAACCACTGCCCTTTGTAGTTGATCATTGAAAGGTATCAAAACCTAATGAGATAAAGATAATGTTGTTGAAATTGTTATCCGCCTCCTGCAAAACGAATTCCTTTCTGCCGCTTCCACCAATGCTCACAATGTGGTCCGCTAATCGGGACACATTTTGTGCGGGCAATCATAATTAGCAAGTCACCACCATTACCAGATTGTATGCGATGTTATCATCAGTTCCCTTTGGTTTTGCAGTCAGCTAGATTGCTCACCCGCACCCACCATTATGTCGGTTCCTTACCTTTCGCTTGGGATGCAGCCCTTTTTTTTCTTCTTCTTCTGGGAAATATTTTGTATGCGTGTGTGTATGTGTGTGTTTGCAATGTCTAATGTCGAGCTTCTGCGCGAATGAGAAAATGTCGACCATTCAGGCATTCTGGGGACCTTATCTCCCCGGCCGGCAGGCGGTCGGGGTATTTTTTGGTCGGTAATCTTGATTCTCGTCCACTGTGTTTATCCTAATCAAACAATCTTAATTCCATTTAGGAAAATGCGCTTCATTTTTAGAAGGAAATCACCACTAATAACGATGTCCGATTCGAGGCCGTGTACCGGGGCACCACTTTGGACGGTACACATTCCCAGTTTTGTGCTGCCGCACGTATGAGGCGTGCGAGTTGCGAAAGAATGCGACGGCGTAGTGCACGACCCTGAAAAGGATCTAGATACATGGACGGTGCATTCTTTCCGTGAAAATGTGGCGAGGGAGAGCGGAGTATGGAGGCTGCCTTTGAAATGTGCTGCTGCTGATGACGATATCAAACTTGGTAAATGTCTGAATGCATGTTTGTTAACCTTTATGCATCCTCTTGCAACAAACACTCGACCGAACTCACCTCTGAACTTGGTGGGGCGGTTGGTTTTTGTTTGTGCAACATCAAACAAGTTCAAATGCCACTCAGAGAACATGCAGCAAAAGCGCAACGCACGCATACACGGAGAAGGAGTCCGCAACCGTTTTTGAGCCGCTTGTCAGGTATGAGGAGAAATTAGCTTAATGTCATAGTTTTGAAGAATTATACACAGTGTTGATAGCATCGCATTCGGGGAAGGGCAACGGCATAGCAAAGGCCACATTCAGGCCGCTTCTTGGCTGGCGCATAAACGGTCCTTTCTTCTGTTTTTTTTTTTATATTGCTGTTGATCCATTCGCCTTTGGGCCGTTCGCTCGAGGCAAACCGCAAGATTTGTTCGTCCCGGCAAATCCGTTGTTATGATCACTATCATTAAAGTTAAAGCGTCGTTTACCAGGCTTCTCGGGTTCGGCTTCGTGCACGTCATCGTCCCGTCGGTCCAGACATCCTTTAGGACGTCAATCCACTTGACACTGCTCCAATTTTGCCGTCGATTGCTGGGTCCTGTGGCCGGGGTAGATCCTTCGAATCGGTCGCTTCCTCAACAGGTCCTAATCTTGTTTTGCCGTCTGCCGGCCGGATTAAGGTACCGGTGGCCGCCCGCCGTTGTAAGCCCTCCGTTAATGATAAAAGTGAAGAATGCTGTTTCTGTTTGTTGGGTTTGTTTTGCTTCGCGCTTACAACACCGGCACCAAGTGGAAACAGTACACGAGAAAACAACAGGGAAAAAAAGCGGCGATTAAGAGCAAGGATTAAATGCGAGATCGGTACAGGAGTTAACGGGCTTCTCAACGTTACCGAAACTGTCCCCGATGTCCTTCGCTGGCCCGAGGTTTCGATCGTTTTGTCGCTGGAAGATTTTGTGTGACTGACTTGCTAAATGGATTTTTTTTTCTGCTTGTGGGTAGTGTTACCGTAGAAAATGGATTGATTTTTTAAAGAGGGAGGCTTACTGGTGCTTTGCGAGTGTCGTAGGCATCGATCTTTAGCCGTCATTAGCGTCAAACAATCGGTGTAATCGGGGATGATTAACTCTTCAAGCTTACAGGCTTAGTTTGATCGCTGATTTTTGCCCCATCTTATATTTGCTGTTAAGCAATTGATGATGAGGATGATATGATGGTGATGATAAGTCCCACATTATAGTCCAACAGTCGCATGAGAAGGACAAAATTATCGTTAAGATATTTTAACTCAAATAAATCTTTTATTATCCAAGTTAGAAATCTGTTCGAGTGAACAACTAAGGAAGACTCTTAGACATCTTCTGAGTTTGTATCAGGTAGAAAGATCTGCCGAGAACCATTAATTGAGTAACAGTCTACCAGCTCTTAGGAAGCTATTCCAATTCCTCAGACCTCAAAGTGTCTAAGAACTACCATCGGAGACACTAGTACCGAACATATATTAGACATGCCACTTGCAAAAATCAAAGGATTGAAGATGACCGCATCTCAGAGGCTAGACAGTTTCAAATCCAAGTGATCAACACATCTACACTCAAATTGGGGCAAGATGCTTTCATCTTCAATATCTGCTGGTACTTTCCTGTACATTTGGATACTCTTAAAGAATAAAGTACATTTGAGTATCTAGGATATCAAATCTGGAATTCTTGATACTTCTACGATTATTCCGTACATCTTTGTCTAAATTGGGACAAGATGCTTATATCTTAAATATCTGCTGTTGGTCTGTTGTACTTTAGATTCCCTTCAAGAATAGAAAGATGCTGGATGTCTGGAAATCAATTGTGGAATTCTTGGTACTTTTGCTCTTGGAACTTCAGTGATGAATATTTGAATTCTCGACTATTCTACACATCAACCTCTAAATAGAAGTTAACTTCACAAATCTTTGAAGTTTTTTAGAACCCTGTGTGTTTAATTTGGATTCCCTTGATACATAGCTTGTTTCTGGGACTCTGGGAAATCACAGACGGTATTTTTGATGATGCTCGTACTGTTCTCTTCCCAAAACACTCTGTCAGCATGTTTTTAAATCATGAACGTCTTAGTATGTTACTCTAGCCTCTGTTGCAAAAAACATCCATTATTTTTTATTAATTTACATTTATTGCAATACGATGTTCGCCATTTAGGGTTCACAAAATGACGTCTTAAAATCGAATGTTACATACTAATAAGGGATAGAGAATAAGAGATGGGAAAGATGACCAATAAGAATTGACTGGAAATTATTGAAGTATAATGTACTTCTTGCTTAATGATACTTAGCATCCGGTGGAATTGGGGTACCAGAGCTTCCAAGAAGTGCTCTGATAGCAATGCGAGTGAATTTTCTCTGGACAACTCTTTGTAAAGCAATACTAACAGCTAGCGCCCGGATCTAGCATGCATTTTCAAGTATTGATCTAACGCAACGGCAATACAGTGCCTTTAAACAGACAGGGCCACGAAAATCAACCAAAATACGACATTAAAAACTTAGAACTTTGTGCGTTTTAGTCACCATAACTTTTATAAGTCCATTAAAAGAGAGTCATTCAGCCAAACACGATGGCGTCAGGTTGTAAGGGAATATGGAGTAGCTTGCATTTAGATTGCGAGCATTAAGTCACTCAAAAGATATAGAACTGCATTTTTCTGCGCAAAGTTCTAAACCATTGGACATTCATCAGGAGGTAAAAGAGTCTAGGTCATGGGACGAATATCGTCTGCGTAGAGCGACAGTTAACAGATATTACAGTTAAAAGCCTTATTCTACGATTTTTCTACGAGAGTTGCAGCTTACTCACTGCCTCTGGTCAAATATGTATTTCCCAACAATTTCGGCAAAAGATGAAACCGCACCTCGAAAAGAATGGTTGTTTTTTAATTAAGCTTCTCCACCCCACGATTAGTGTGTGTGTTTGTTTCCCCCAGCAGATGCGGTTGTATGCCCAACAAACTTAATTATCTCAATATTTGTAATTTTGAACCATCCTTCATAAGGTTGCCTAATCATTTGTTTAAACAAGAGCGCTACTTGAACCTCGGTACTACCGATAGACGCATCCCGATGAGTTTGCATTATTCGCCGGTTTGCTGCATAGGCTGCCATTGTTCAAGCACCAAATCAAGCCGAGCTTCCTATTTCCTACCACTCTCGACTGATGCATCGGATGTTTATCTATCCTTAGGTGGATGGAAACTTATTATTAATTACTCCCGACTCAAATCAAGCGAAACAACGGCACTCCGTTTGAAGCAGTACGGGACGGGTTTGCCTGGGTCATTTATCAGTGTAGCTTCCAGCACTGGCGTGATCCTTCGGCAAACTTACCGACGCCACCGAAATGCAGCCGATCTACCTGCAAACACACTCCTTTTGCCGGGCAGTTTGGTTCGGTGCTCCAGTTTGAAATGTGCAAGTAATTTATAAACATAAAACTGCAGACGACTGCAAGCTGCGCAGGCGGTTGTGGGCTTCCGAAAAATGTACACGCTTGTACGAAAATCTCCGCAGGAAACGAGAAACCTCCGAGAGGCGCATAGAGAGCGATTGCCGTAAAATCGATCAATCATTCGGTCGTTTTGGCGCTGGAAGGTTTTGGGTTTTTTTTTTGTGAGCGAATGTCAGAAGCCGTTCCAGATCATTAGATACTAGTTCGGGAGGATGTAGCATCCTTATCCGCTCATGATCTGTGACACGGTATCTATTGATTGGTAAGCATGTCTGTAAGCAGTTGCCAATAAAAGTTAATGCTTGATTAATGCTTTAAGCTAATAATAAATAATTTTACAAGTTGTAAGCAACCCGAATCTGATAAGAGCCACCTTACGATGGTTGTATTTCCATTCACAGCATTCACAACTGTGTGCGTGCAATGCAATGTCACCACACTGACTCGACCGTCGACGGGGTATTATTAATGAATCGGCTTTCATGTGAACACGCATCCTGGAACCGTTCGGTCGGGGTGGGGTTGGTTTTCGGAACCTCAAAAAAAATACAAAAAGCCGTCTCGATCCCTATCCTGTTTCCAAATTTCTGATGCTCACTTTAAATGATCATCGATCGAGCTTAGACGAGTGAGTGAGCGATCATTTATCTTCGGTTGCGGGCCTCCGGAATGTACACGCAGGACAGCAGCGTCCGGATCCTGGTCCGCATAGTGGCACCTTTTCTTTTCGGGAGCCTACTGAGCCGATGGTTACGTGTTCCTGTCGGCGGCCTCGTCCCCGTTTGGACGTAGAGATCATTTGTTTTTTTCCATCCTCTTCTCTGAATTACCATTACGCGTAGAAGCGGTTGTCTATGCCAGGAGCTAATGCAAACCCCCAGGCGATGATATATGAAGGGAGTGGGTGAGTGGGTGAGGCAAGAAGAAGGGTGCCGCTAGACAATGCCGGTCGGCGCGGAAAAATTGTAAAACACATAAAACAGCATGCTTAACAAATCGGAGAGACCGAGAAATGTTTTAAACAAATTGTTTGCCATAGTTATTAATGATCGGTTCGATTGAGGGGGAGACGAGAATGAGAAGAAGAAAAAAAAAAACAAAAACTTTCTACTATTGACATTTGATCCCAGACGCGGGCGTCCGGATCCGGCTGTACATGCTGATTCCCGCTACCTGACGATCGAAACCACGCTGTTGCGATGTGATGTTTTACCAATTTTGGACCGAATGATTATTGTTCTTTTATTTATGTTTTGTCGTTGTTTTTGTTTCGGAAGGCGCACTGCAATGATGTGAAGTGGCCCTACAACGGTAAGCTGTAAGCTGTTGTCGAATGATGGCTTTTGCGAGTGTGTACCATTTTTGGGTGGGTTTGCGTAAGGTCCGCGGGTACGGCACGGGTGCATGCAGCATGGCACATTAATTTAGCTATTCTGTTTTCTCCATCTGTGCGGAGGTTTTGTGCCTTATTTGGCCACTGGAATTTGGGGAAAACTTTCACCCGCGCCCCAATATTGATGGATCGTTGCATTAAGGTTGTTTACGCTGGATGTAGAGTGAAAGTAGCGCTTGTTATAATGGCGAAGATTGATAAAAGTTTAGTACATTCTTAAATTTCCACATTAGTTGAATTCTTATTGGAAAAATGCTATATGATTTTTGGAGCAGAGAGAAGAACAAGAATCGTTCACTAATAGGCATATTTCAAAAATTCTAAAATTTCCTGTAGAAATTGAATAGAATGTTTTGTTGAATTTAAAGCAGTAACTTTGACATTTTTAATGAAGAAGTTTGGTGTTTTGAAAATAAATTATAATCTAATTTAAATTAGTTTTTTTTTCTGCAAAATTATGTAATTCCCAAGGTTGAATTCGATAGTGATTCGTGAATATCCTCGAGAAGATTGTAATTAATTTGTAAATTTTTTGGTATTGACTACTGAGATTATTCTTCTAGACTTTGATTGCATGGGTCACTGATTAGGAAAATCCTTGGAGAAAACTGACAATTTCGATAAAAACACAAAGCTGGAGTTGAGTTTACTAGAGCCAACTATGACATGCAGGGTGTTCAAGGTAAAGTTGATAGTTACGATTCTGTTTATAATTCATGAGTGACTGCTTATATTAACACAAAGAACACGTTAATCGATTTTTGTTTGGGACGCAGTTAAACGGGACATTAATCGATCGACCTGCAACACCACGGCGGAATTAGTGTCTGTAGGTAGCTATCAAATTTAACTTGAAGATCCTATATTTTATAACAATCAAACTGTCCAATTTAATACTTACACTTAATATAAGTAAGCTTTACTTGATAGCTCCAAAAATATCCCTAAGACCGTGGTTTAAGGGACTCGCTGAAGGTAGGGCTTTCATCCGTATGATGTCAAGACTCATTTCCAATCATTATGCGCTGGATGCTCAGCTTCAGCTCATAAATCTGGCCCCATACGAAAGCTTGCTGTTGCATTGTAGGATTCTAGACCACCTTCTGAGGTCCTGCAAAAAGTTTGAACATGTCAGAGGGTCCCTGTTTGCAGCTGCGGATGCAATATACAGGGAAAAGGGCGTAGAAATTATATTACGAATATTGGATCAGTTCAGTGTTAGGGGAGATTGCGGCACCTGTCTCTGAACGGGCAGGATTGACGTTCGAATCCCATTTGGGGCGTTTCTCACGTACTTAGGACCGACTATCCTGTTACGGGTAAATTAACGGGTAGTCACGAATGTTAGCAATGGGCCACGACCTCACGAAGAAAAAAAAATCGGATAAGAATGTCTGCAAATGTCCCAGTTAGTAATGAATATCTCAATGTACTTGCAATTTTATAGTAGCTTAGTTCACAATCACAAAGTGTAGAATATATTATGGGAAATTAAAAGGTTTTAAAACTTTCTCTGATCTGGTCGTACAAATGTTTTTTTCCTGTCGTCTAATGCAATCTACAACCTCAAGAACCCTGGAATTTCTGGTATGCGTAACTTGCAATGACATGCACCAGGTTATTCAGTGTTGTGTACGGGGGAACGGACCGAATGGGATCATTTGACGGTGCCGCTATCTTCTCGAACACTGAGCTATTCAAAAGCTACATACTCAATGCTAGAAAGCAGTTGCAATTGTAGTTCTTATTGAATGATTTATAATTAGTTTGTTGTATGTTATTCTTCTTATGTAAGGCTATATTACTATTCCAATCCAAAACTAACCGAATCCTGAATTACTCCTGAGATCAATTTAAGCAAGATAACAGGAACCGGACGTTAATTTGAATGTTATCGGTTGTAGGAATATGTAGAATTGTAAAACTATGACAAACGAAGGAAAAGAGCAGGTGTACATGTTCGTTGAATTGATAAAAAATTAGTATCCTGTATAATTGAATTGAAGTCTAAAAGATACTTGGGAATCCTGAAGTTGGCATCCCTAGAGCACAGTGTATTGCTTTAAGGCTGTAAGAATCCTCTAAGTCCTTTCTAATAGACAATTTTAAGTGTAAAAGCGTTTTTGAATCAAGAAGATCGTAATGAGGTAGAATTAGAGTTAGCTAACATGACACCAAGATCACTAACAACATCATTCCGAGTAACTGAAGATCATTGCTATCAGATCAAGTTTAAATGGAGATCTTCTTCATGAACACTTTACAAGTAATTTGCCAAATTATATCATCTTTCTTGAGCAATATCTTCTTATTTCACACTGGTATACATATATGCCATAGAAGTGATAAAGATAGGGTCTGTGCAATGGACGTATACCAGTACATAGGAAATTCAATTCTGGAACTTCGTATGAATGGGATTTTCTTAAAAAAAAACCTTCATCACTACTCTAATTCATCAATATTAGGTCATCTACTTTAATGCTTGAATGTTGTTTTTTTACTCCATCCGGACCAACAGTCAAAGGCTGCTGATAATAGACTTTGGGCCACAGACGGGTACATTCGAAAATAAAATACGCCTAATTATCTGACACGCAATTGAAAGACGTAATGAGCATAAATTACTGCTTTCGACACCACCAAGCGAACCGAGTGTCGGTTTTAGTAGGTTCGTTGGGTGTGAAAAGGCTGTTAACGATTGTGTCGTGTCGCCTACTCAAAACAGCTGCGCAGAGGAACCGCTTTTCCGAGCCGCAAGGGCTGCCTGCTCATCACCAGCGGGCGGTCCGTTTGATGTTGCCCGTGATAAGACGAATCTGTACAAACACTCTCACTTATCACGCGGGTGAAGTTGTTGATGGCGGCCCAGCGTCGTTTGATCGTCCAATTGGGCTTATCGAAACGAGGGTAACTTTGAAACGGCTCAGTAATGATGGAGGAGGTGCGCGCACATCAGCCGGACATGAGCTGATCCCGCGATTTGACCGCAGATCGATGCTTCCTGTTGCTTCTGGGGATGCATGTCTTCCGAATTCAAATTAGAGTGTATAACAAGCCTGCCAAATTATCACCTCGTTTCACACCAATGCGGTGGCTTATCGGGGACATTGCTGTCTTATCATGTTCGTATTGTTTTATGCAGTGGGAACGTGATGGTTCTTACAATTGACTCATGCAATACGCATCTACGAATGGTGAAATTAGTTTTTGTTTTTTATTTAAAAAATCTAAAGAACCAAAAATTCTTTAATGGAAGGGCGGCATAGTTCAAGGAATGTCATGCTTTACTCTACTCATATTTCACATGCTTGAAAAGATAACACCTCACAAGGACACAAGGTTTTTGGACACCAAAATGAAGACACATCTATCGCGTGTCGGTACACCATGGCCACACTTTCAACGTGACCGGGTTTACACCTTTCCGTGCCCTTCGGCGAGAAAAAAAAGGATCCTGCACCCTTCAGCCATTCAAAGCACCGCAAACGATCCGCAAACCCGAGGTGCAAATCGTTGGCAAACATATTTGCTGGATCAATATTTTTGCTTGTTTGTGTTGCCGACGGTCGTGCGATTGCACTTTTAGGGTGCATCCGCAACATTGTCGGAGATTGCCGGGGTTTTTTTTTTGCAAGGATACCAGCAAGGCATAGACTTCGGAGCTTTATCTTCATATTTGGGCAATATTTTCCACTTGCGTTGTGTCTCCTTTCTCCGATCTCCAATTTTCGGGCGGTCAATATTGACAATGGCCTCTTTCTTGGGTGTGCGTGTGTCCAGAAGTAGAGGAGCAAAAAACGAAAAACTCGAAAAAGGCCAAACAAACGATCCTCAGAAGACTCCGGATGTACAAACCCATCGATTGACACGTTGTTGGAGACGGCGCTGTTTCGGACGTTTTACGATCCGGGCCCGTGGCTCCGTAACGTCGGTACGTGTGCCTGGTTTCGGGCACTGTTTGGTTTGGTCGTGATTACCCAAAGTAATAGTTTCCACGCGGCTTGAAAGAGCCTCTGACCGCAACAAATTTTCATTTCCAAAACCCCTAAACCGAGAGAGGATGTTTGCACGGCATTAAAACATTTTTTCAAGTGCTTTTGAAATGAGCGTGTTTGTGTCCATGCGGCTTAGCGCTATCGTCGAAGGCAGGAAGTGAGACCATGTAAGAATAAACACCACTTAAGACAATATATGTGAGCGGGCCTGCGACCTGTGCGCGAGCGCACACGGTTAAGACAAATCGATCGTTTCTCCCAGGAACCTGGCAAATCTTGACGACTTATCACCGGTAGGACGCCTATTTCACATGCCGGAGTACCCGATGTGGACAAAGGCAAACAACCGTTCCGTACGTCTTGGGGAAATCAAACAACAACCTATCCTTGCTGGGAAAGGCGGCAAGATTAGTACCATGATCGGGTGGGATCGCCTGTTTTTTTCTTCTCATCCTCAAACCGTGTGTTCCTCCCACGTGTTCCGGTCTTTCGGCGGTATATTCGCTTGGATAAATAACATAAATTGACACCCAAGCGAAGATGTGACTGATAGTGGAAGACGGTAATGTGCACACGTGTGTGTGTGTGGGTTCGTTTGAACTTTTGCCGATCGGTATCGGTTTCGGTACTCGTTTGAAGAATGAAGTGTTTTCGGTGTTGATAAGCTGTGATTCTTGGAAAGATTTTGCAGAGCTTGGGCGGAACCTTTTTTGCTGGACGTTTCTAGTGCGTTACAATGGAGTAATCGGATGAAGAGCGATTGTATTCGTTTTATTGACAATATTGCACAATTTTGAATGAAATTCATTTACGATCAAATAGCTCAAGGATGGATTTATAGCTGTATCTCATTACTGGCACATTATACGTCATACTCCATAAAAGCACCTGAATTCCCGATCCCAGATATCTTCAATTATATTTTAAGCTTTGATATGCTGACAGTGGAAATTAGGAAAGCTCCTGGTGGACATTCCCATTGGACGAGAACTCCTAGTATTTGGTCCACAATTTTTCCACTCCAGAACTGGCCAAATTCCTTGATTTCGATTAGTACTATAACAGGAAAACCTAAAGTATTTGTCAAGAAATGGAAGGAGTACTACATTGATGGCTGTTTATTAGAGAGTAATACCTTGTTCGCTTTATACCGCGGCCATTGTTGACTATTATTGCTGAGGTTTCAGAATATTGTACTTTGGAGTACTTATTATCCTCGATACGAAAATTTGGAGTTTAACACATACGCTGTGGAAACTTTAAAAAAGTAAACTTGATATAAGTAAGAGCCAAGACCGTTTTGAGTAAACAAAATCTTGAAGTCCTAGGCTCTGAGTTTTTTTCTTCTTAGTCTGAATTAATTAGTAGCCAGAAAGGACCTTAAGTACTTCTGATGATACCTTTCATCTAAGTCCCATTCTCTCACCCGGAAGTCACGACTTAGCCTGGACTTCTGATAAAGGCATGTAGGCAGAATTTTTGAAATTGACAGAAGATCTTCTTTAAGTGATATTATTAAAGGATTCTTTAAGCGGAAGATCTTCCTTAAGCGATATTACGAAAAAGTGTAACATACGCGCGCTCTAACGTCTAATCATTGGATTGCGGTGCGTTAGACCTAACTCCGTGACCTAGACGTGCGTTGGACGAATACACTAACACTTAAACATGGAGTAGTCTTGGTGCAAGGATTCTCAAATGACAATTAGAGTATCTGAATATCACAACGCACCCTAAACTCCTAGGCGGCGCATAAAAAGTTGACGTACCTAAGCTTTAGCTAATAGCATTTATCGAATGGCGTACATCGTTGGATCTCCATGAGAGGAGTCCAATGGTAAATCGTATAGAATTCGCTTAATTGTTCCGATGCGCTGACTCCAGATGTGAAGTGATACGCATCAAACAATACTGACATATTCTAATCCTCGGTGGTTATGGTGGTGGAATTGTGAAACCCTTCAGTAGTTTTAATATGAGGTCATTGGCTGAGTACATTGTCAAGTAGAACCATAGGGTTTTAGAATACAAGGTAAGAATACGAATACGCTATGGTTCCTTTTGGAGGTAGTAGATATATTGAAGAGTCATTTTAATGTCCTTTGAGATTCGAGTTGTACTGTCAGTTATAAATCTCAAATAAATGAAAAAAGTGAACCATCAGGAAACAAGATTTCAATTTTTAATTATTTATTAATTAACTAAATTAAAATAGAATCAATAAGGTTAAATAAAGTCTCGTTCGTTTTCGATTCAATCAGCCAATCAGCGCAAGACAGAGAGCATTAACACAAAACACGATCGTGGAAGATCGGTACAAACGTTTCGAACGAAAGAATAACAATAAGAAAATCTCAGTAAACCTCCACCAAACCAGAGGAAATTCATGGCAAATCCTTTGCGACAGGCAAATGAGTGAAGGAAAATGCGAGTATTGCGTCGACAGCACCAAAAGTAAAACAACACGACGGCAAAAGATTCTCCCCATTGCAAAATTGCACCCCTACCTTCAAAACCCACCGATCGAAGGGATGTGTCGTGTGAAATAGGGAAGAGCTGAGAAGAAAAACAAATGGCAAGCGCGAAAGATTGTACCAACGTTCGTACCAGCGATCGTGCAAGAATGGGTCGCAAAAACAATGGCTTTGTACAAGAACCTTTCCTTTCCCTCTACTTCCTCCTCCCTTTCCCACGATCGCGAAGGGACGAGGCCAATTTGTATCAAATTAAATAATCAACTGAGAATAATCGATCGAAGGCATGCGCGATAGCGATTTTGTGACCGTTTTTTTTGTTTTTTGCATTTCTTGTTCTCCTACGCGATCGGTGCAGCGTGCTGTCTGTCTCGAGCTGTTCTTCCTTTCCCCCTGGTTTGCAAACTGCGAATGCAATTCTTCCGGTGAGCAAAAGTGGGTAATAGTGCATTGTGCAATGCCGAAGAATGTGGTACGATGGGAACCGAAATAAAATAATAAAATGGAATGCTTTCGCAAAAGCAGAAGAAAAAAAAAGGGAGGCAAACCGAAGCAAATGGGGCAACGCGAACCGGAATCGAACCATTTGAATAACACCTTCATTTAGAGCAGCCGGCGGTTGGGGAGACTCGGGTGGTCACACGACACAACAATGCCAATATGGACAGAGCTGGTGAAAATTTGGTTCCCACCAAAAGAGAAGGGAGCATGCCGGGTGTCTTCTGCCGGCATGGTCCAACGGTTCCTCCGTCTTTTTTTGACATTATGTCTGCTTTCGGTGAAGATACACAACACCGTCACTTGAAGAGAGGGTTTTGGAATGTGTGCCCAGCAAAGCAGGGTGAGGGGAGTGAGTACTGACCGCGCGTGTGTCGAAAACACAATAAAAGCAAAGGCACCCTTTCCTCCAGTGCCTTCCCACTGCCGTGTTCCGTTTTGGGGGGGTTAAACATTAGAAGATGAGCTGCTCTTGAGCGAGAAGAGAAGGTTGTGCAACAGCGTGTGTGAGGTGTGGTGGGCAAGAATGTGCATAATTTTCCCATGTTCGAACCTAATGGGCACGCGCACTTTCGCGTTCCATCGCCGGAGGAAAAATAATCGATTGTCCATTGTGCTTTGGGAGCAGGTACGTTTCTTTAGTGCGCTGGAAGAGATGAAGAGAATTAGTTTTTGGGGAAAATTTGTAAGATGTTTTACAATTTTGTTTTTAATGCTTTGATTAGTTTACTTTGAATTTTTTACAAATTCGTGATTTAATTGTTTTGGCCTTTTTTATTGCTTATAACACTTATTAATCTAATAAAGTTCTTTAAGATATAGTTCTTTTAATTCTGTAAGATATTGATGCTTCTGTTTTCATTTCACACCATTTACTACCAACATTAATTCTTTAATCGATTTGTAGTTTTTTTATAATATGTTTGTTTTAATTTTACTCCAATTCTTGATAGAAAATTTCAAAAATACTAAATACCATGTAAATATGTGATACAAAAGTTATAAATGATACGGACAACGTCAAAAATTAGATAAAAAATAAATTTTCATAAAAAAAATATCTGAAAACTTTTTAGTAATTTGAAACGATGTTTGTAATGTACGTAAACAATACAGAAAAAGATTCTTCCTAAGTTTCTACATAGTTATGTTTTTTTTAAATAATATGTAACATAATAATGCAAGGAAAAATATGTCAAAATTATGGAAAGATACGCACATTTTCATCGATTTCTACTAACTTCTAATAACTCCTAAAAATGAAGGGTACATATATTTGTGTTTGGAGATGTGTCTACTTGAGTAAGAGTGAGTGAGTGAGTTAAAAAATGCAAGTGAAAGTGTGGTTTTAAATCAGCACGAAGAGTTTATTTTGCTCTTTTAACTTACTCACTCACTCTCTGTACCGACTTCTAACTCACTCTTTTCGGTTTATACTCACTCACTCTCTCTTTTTATATTATTAATACTCTTATCTGTTTTAACTCAAGCTTTTCGTATTATTATTACTCTTTTCGGTTTTTACTCATTTTTCACATTATATTCAATGCATACTTTTCGGAAAACGGAAGTACAGAAGTATGGCTTCCTCGCATAGATAATCGATTGCATCGTATGG
Organism: Anopheles culicifacies; assembly: GCA_000473375.1. NCBI lineage: Eukaryota > Metazoa > Arthropoda > Insecta > Diptera > Culicidae > Anopheles > Anopheles culicifacies. Next base: position 25,512 of record KI423164.1, on the reverse strand, counting down.
TTCATTATATTTTTTTCGAAAATACTTGCAAGCAACTACAGTTTTCGTGTAAATTTTTATGTATTTTTAAAGGAATACAAACAAAATATATATGGCCTAGCTAACATAACTTGAAATTTAAAAAAAAGTGTAACAAAAATTATGCATTATAGTTTTGTTCAATAAAAAGAAGAGTGAGTGAGTGAGTGAGTATAAACCGAAAAGAGTGAGTTAGAAGTCGGCAAAGAGAGTGATTATGCAGGTTATGAAATTTTGTATAGTAAATTAGTTTTTAATGAATATTTAAAGAGTGAGTTAAAGATTTTAATCACTGAAAAGAGTAAGTTTTCTCATCTCTAGTTGTGTTACATGCTTTGAATCGTAGGCATTAGGAGGATCGAACGCTGCTCGGTTTGAATGGGGAACACTTTCCACTTCCACAGCACTAAACGCCAGTACCGCTCCGTGTGGGCCTCGCGCAACTCGCTCGAATGTGCATGTGATTAATGTTTTGGCAATAAGCCCAACACATTTTCGATCTCGTTTACAAATTCAATTTCGTAAAAAAAGAGGCAGCGGCACCGCGCGACCATCCCGACCGCCGGAGCAATTGTGCCAAAGCTTGCGGGCAATTAATTATTGCCACTTTCCCATGTGTCGCTCGACGAAAAAGCAAAAAAAAACAGACCTCCCGACCCGACGCAGTCAGCTGCACCGAGCCTACGGGCTGCCAAAGCAATATAGTACCACTAATTACGATCATTTATAACACGTGGAACGGGGGTGATCAAGGAGGAGGAGGGGCAGTGGTGACCGGTGAGCAAATCGTTAGCAGCATTAGCTCGTTTGCTCAGCTGGGAGGCTATATGCTCTCGTGCTCGACTCCACTCTTTCACGCTAAGAATTTCATCACAATCCATCAGTCGCGCCCGATCGGATGAATTCGATCCGGATCGAACGGGCGGGAGGGTGGGGGTTGGCGTGTGCTTTTTTTGTATCTTGCCCAAGAAGCAGAAGAAAGCGTACGACAGCTCGATCGGTGGATCGGTGATTAATTCAATTTGTTAAATAAATCTATTTTGATTTGAATCGTTTGCCGCCTTCATCGTCACTTCATCGCGTGACGCGAGACCCCAAAAATCCGACGATGACGAAGGCATCTTTCGATGGGAAGTGCGCGCGGAAGGGTGTCGGGCTTTTCTTTTTTTGGGGCGAGGGTTGATTATGTTGCTCATGCTCACGATAAGGCAAAGTCCAGGAAGGAAAGGGGGCAAGCAGGAGGAGAAGCGGGAAAGAACATGAAAACATAAACCCCACGCAAACGCGTTTGCCGCGCGCCCGGTTTTCATCCGAGAGATTGATCCCTTTTCGATCAAGATCACACACAAGGTACGAATGGAGTGGTACGATGACGGCTACATAGCAGCGAAGCGTGAGCATACGCGTACGGAAAAGGGTTCCCTGTTTTTTTGATCGATGATTTTCGTTGTTTGTTGGCAGGGTGATCGTGGCAGGGTGATGAATAAGGGGAAGAACAAAATGCTAACGTGCTGATGCACGGTTTGAGATTACTCCAGGGATGGGGATCGCAGGCAGGGGAGGCAGTCTGCCGAAAGTTAAATAAAGAACGTTGAGCTTTAAACAGGATCACCCACCGATGATGCGCGGCGTGGAATTTGGAGAATGTCTTTAGAGGCGGAGAATGGTTTTTGTGTACTTATTGGCAATTAACATCGTTACGTATTTTGTGTGTGCACACATCGTTCGCGTTTTCCGATCGATCCGTTTGTAAATAAACAACAACATGATCGGAGCGTGGTGAATAGCCATATGGTTTGGTGTTTTGTTGGAGGATAAAGGTGATAGATTACCTATTTTTAATATAAGCTTAGGATTAGTTATTTGTTAAATTTGTGCATGGAGTAGACGGCTAAGGATCTGTAGCTAATATAAGAGTTTTGATACCTTGGAACGTTCCTAACTTAGAATAACAACAAAACCAGTTAAATCCCGAGGTGCATTGTTCATTGGAATCGTGCCTACTGTGAACTTTACAAAATCCTGAGATCCAGAGATACATTACAAAGTAATACGTTCGCAAGTCACGAAATGCCAGAAATGGCAGGCCAAGACCTCTCGAGGTTGTAGAGCCACAGAAGAAGAAGACGCATAGCCTTCTGCAGCACAAGTCCAAGACTATGTTGGAAGACAACATTTGAGCGGCGACTACTAAGGACTAAGTGGTGTGTGTGTGCAGGTCGGTTAAGGATGTCGATGACTATTGCTCAAGATGATGTTCGTTGGAGACTGGTTCGGCGTAGAGGAGCACAGTAACTTCGATGGCTGGATCAAGAGGAGTCTAGGTTGAAGAAGATGCGCGAATTAAGCATCCCACTAAGCAAAGCAGGAATCCTTATTCCAATGTTCTTATATTATTGACTCTGAGGTAGAATATTCTATGTTAATGACTGCATATAAGTCTTCACCAGTATGGTACCGTGGAGAAAAGCGTTATCATGATCTAAAGTCTCAAAGACTCCTAATAGTCTATCCCAGAGTAGCAGCGGAGGATCAAGCTCTTTATTACACAGAATGGCAGTTGAGGTCCCCAACACTATGACTCCTTTGTCATTGATCAAAAGGAGGGGGGAGGTCCCCACCGAACAACCGATGAGGCCCCTGGTGGCTGCCAACTCCGCCCATAGGTTAATCCTCCACTGCATAGTAGGTCCCACCAGATACATCGTAAGTCCTTGGAGTTAAGTACGTTGAGGCTAACTGACGGAAAATGTTTCATGAAAATGTTGCAATGAAAATAACGTACTTCTCCCTTATATAGCTACAGCCCTATTTCCACAATATCATAGCTACAGGATGGACACTGGTGAATTTGTAAGGCTTCGTCACGCGCCACCTATGTGTCAGTATCACTCCTAAGCAATGGAGTAATTTAGTATGTTGCGAATTCTATGCTATTTCACTTCATCGCTACTTGAACTACTCCACTCATTGCGACTCCAGTTAGTATTTTGAATGAGTTGCCTTGTCATACCCGGGATTGGCCCAGCCTTATGATCATACAAGAGTCCTTAACTGGAAGCGATTGTGTGACATCACAAGGTGCTCCCCGGCTTGATCGGTTCGCTCCGCCAGGGTTTTGGTCCACCTCCACCTTCCCACTTGGCTCTGGTAGATCGGCATAGTCCAACACTCACGTTAACGACAGTTCAGGTAGGTATAGTTCACCGGCCTGTTGGGTTTCAGACAAGATCATTTAAATAGAATTAAATATCGAATCAATTAATCAAGAAATTATAGGTAAGGATATTTCCATGTTTTATAGTTACAGAAGAAGGAGATGAAGAAGATTGCAAAAGAAAAATAATAATGAAGGGTTTTAAATTTCTTTAAAACTTTTAAAACTTTCAATATGTCTTGCTTTTGAAAATACAGGTATTCCAATATTGGATTACACAATTTTTATTTTAGTTTTGTTGTTTGAAAATCATCCGAACTCTAAACTGCTGTATTAATGTTGGATTTAAATCCAAATCTTGAATTGAAAGTTATACAGCTCGCTCAAGTTACTTTTACTTTTGCCCAAACAGTGTTTGTTCAAATGTTCCTCATTGCAAGAGACAGAGACTTACATGCAACGTTTCGTGTTAGGCGTGCCAAAACAAGTAGTCACACTCGCGAGGAACCGTGGGAATTTTCCAACTGGTAGTGCCGCTGATGTTCGGTCCGATCTAGCCCAGATGCAGCCAGCTGATAATGTGACCAAAGTTGCTCGTGAATTGACACAGACAAACCGAGGGGTGAAAACTACATCGACACGACACGTACAAGAGTTATGTTCCCGCTGGTAGCAACGGATAAACCACAGCTGGCTGGCCATTTCAGACAGCGACTCGCGGCGGATTGTAAATGAAAAAAATAAAATAATAAATCCTACCGATCGATCGGAGATCGAGGTTTTGGTCGAGAAATGGGCACATCCCGCCGTCCGGTGCGCATTTTCAAGCGACTGACGAACGCTAACCGAGACCGTGTCCATGTTATCCGCGTATCGCGTATTGGTGATGTGCTTTTTTTTTGCTTATTTAGTTCAACCTCACAGCTCATCCCCCGGTACGGCACGGCAAACGGAAATGTGTAGCGATGTCCGCGTATCCCACCGACCCGAGCTTGGTTTTGTTTCTTACGGGCGCGCGCGATAATCGCTGGCAGTGCATCGGAATCCAATCGGGAACATATGTTTTAATAACATCGCGCTCGATTCGATCTGCGCATCGACAAGGCCAAGGTTGGTCGGTATGCAAACGAAAACAGGGCGATATATGGCAAACGACATGCGCGCACCGTTCGATCGGATGCGGATTCGATTTGATCGTGAGTGTGAACAGTTTCCCCCGTTCTCACTCAACCCCCTCTGGCCTTCCTTTCGGTCGGTCAGCAAACCGTGTAGCAATGTGCGAAATGTGGCCCAGGGCAGCGGCTGGCTGGTGGAAGAAGAGTCAATAAATTCATCGACAGTTCACTCTTCCTCTTATTAGTGTTGGATGGAGTGCATTTATTCAACGTGCGCGCGCGACCGCTCTCTTGCGCGCCAAGAACGCCCGGTGAGGAAACATGCCGCGATGCTAATGTCGGTCTGTCACTGCGCCCAGCGTTCCGGTGTGCGATCTGAATGGGGTCCGGTGTAGGAAAATATGGTTTTTTGGACGTGTACACGCGTGCTGCAAATGTATTGGAGGTGCATTGCAATTCGCACGTTCGCACAATTGGTGGTCGGTTGCACACACATTAAAATTTATTCGTTGCGTATACCAAATTCTGCATTGCGTCACAATGAACGCAGAACGGAATAAAATCGATATAACCATTGTAATATTTTTAAATAAAATGATTTAATTTTACATTCACGCGGCCACAAAAGCAATCTTCAAAAATCAGTAGTTTTGGAGAAATATTATTTTACAATGAAACCAAATTTCAAATCTCTCCTAGTTAATAAAAAAAGTAGCAACAAAATAAAAGAAATTGTTGAATGTGAATTTAAATGCTTGTTTGTCACGAAATTATACATTTTTTTTCCAAATTTGCTCTGAGCAATAGCAATTAGAACATTTGAGTACTCGCTTGTACACTAACGATTTTAGAGATTAATTTTAATCTGGTATGT
>KI423163.1:0-17895 GCA_000473375.1 Anopheles culicifacies | reverse complement strand
GCCTCCGTCGTAATTTATTCTCCATTGGCTTTTAAGCTTCCGTTTGCTCGGAGTGTGAAAAACAAAAAAAGCCAACCAAACAGTGGCTGTGAAAAATTCACTCCGAACGGTGATTTGACGATATCTTGGGACCGAACGGACCAAGCTTTTGCACTTCCATTGCTCGAGGAGACGAAGCTAAAGGAAAATCTCCAATACACAACCGTCTGCTTTTGGTAAAAAAAAAATAAACAAAAACACAACGATACGATGCTTCATGTAGTTCCAGGGAGACTAACCACCTTAGCATGCGTCTTGAGCTGAAGGACTAAATCCTTCTCACACGAAAGACAAACCGAAAAAGGAAAACCTTAAGAGAAATAAAGCCACAAGCGTCTGCCGTAGCGTGGCTGCGTAACTCGGGTACTCGGGGGCGATGACGATCAAATTTTCATCCGAAATTTGACCATCGCTCCCCGGCCAGGTTCGACCTTGTCGTGCCACGTCCCGAAGCGCAGAACGTGTGATGAGAAAGTGCGCCGCGTAGTGTTGACAACGATTGCGACATCAGATTTCGTTATCGCCACCACGCCACTCGCTGGCCGATGAAGTTGATGAAGGATGAACTTAAGCATGAAGTGCAAAAAAAAAAACAAACAAACAAACGAGAAAGCGAAACGTACACACACCTAAACACCCGTTGGCAAAGCGGGCTTGTCTATGTGGAACCGGTTTAGCCCAGGATTGGTTGCCCACTGTAGTACATTGTTTTGATATCCTGATACGGCCTGAATCAGCCCACTTGCGGGCACACTTTTAGGCGCACGGTGGCAAGTGTGGTGATGTTGGCTGAAACCGGAACGAGCTCACGTACCAGCTTCAGCTTGAGTACGGTGAGAGGAAAAGGAAGCAAAAAAGCAAACGAACGCTACATGCGTTACGGCGAGGGCTACTCATTCGTGACGTCGTACATCTTCCCGTCCAGCCGGGGCTGATATGGTGAACCTCGCCATTTTCTGTCAGAACCGGGCGACAACCCAGCCAGACTGCATACAAAATGCGACAAAAATGTCGACTTGTTACGAGCGCTTTTTCTTCGCGGTAGAGAATAGCAACGGGAGCAACGAAAAAAAACGATTGAAAAGTGAGAAATGAAGGTTTTTAGTGCTTAGTAAAATGTTAGAAAAAATATCTCGAAAAATCGAATCAATATTGGTGGATTACGTGTTGTGGAAATAGCAAGTTTGCAGTTTACAAAATATATTATCCACTTTCAAATCGCACGGCAAAAGCGCTTCTAACGAAAGGTCACAACCTACAGTACATTGAGCCACTGTTTGTACATCGCCTGTTAATTCCGTTTCTCTAAACGATGAACGAACAACACACACACAAAAAAGGACACAAAGGCAAAAATGGCACCATAGCTGCCGATGACTAAATAAGAAAGAAACTCGCAACAACCGCTCGGTGGTAAAATAAGTTAATTTTAATTAACTCCTTTCCGTCCACCGAAGCACAACGGGAAATGGAAAGGACTCAACAACAGCAAAGGAAAGAAAACAAGAACAGTACGAAAGAGCCGACTGCAGACGGTTGGTGTGGGAATGGAATTTAATCATGTACGGTATGCAATAGGCGACAGACGGCCACGCCAAATGTCGATCACAGGCCCGCCAATGGGCCGTCAATGGCAGCATCCTTGTGCCATGAACACATTCGCAAAATCCTTGCGTGACCTGTGCGCGTACTAACGCGCCACGTGAGATTTCCGCAGCGGTACGGTATAACAATGATAATGTTGCGAAACATTTTACTATTACGGTCCTTTTCGTCTGGATGTAGTACATTTTGCGCACACAAAAACAAATGCCACAAACACTGGAAGTTACAGGAACTTTCCACATGGTATCGGTAAGGTAAGATGAGAAACACTGTACGTAGGTCAATTAAAACACTATGGTAAAATGTTATTAGTCCCTTGTTTGAAGAGCTTGAGTTTTAGGAAGAAAAAATGACATCAAAACTGCTCCACACACACACACAAACACACTCACAAACAAAAATACGAGAGTTGGGGTTTTTATATCGTTACTTTCATCGTTTTTTTTTCTTCTTCTTCTGGGGGCCAATATACGATTATATACACTACGATGGCGTACACGATTTCGACGCCAACCTTTAAATCCTTATGGCGCACACACACATATATTCTTATGCCTTCCCTTCGTACACACACTCACGCATACAGCAGAGCACGTTTTTTGACAGCAATATCGTTGCTGTTCGGTGTACCAGGCCTGGTAAACTTCGGAACGTCGTGGCTGCTGCTACTGCTCCTGCTGAGCACGGGAAAAATGGCGCGCACATTGGTACGCGTGCACACAAACACACACACACATACACAGCATGAAAGATGGAGCCTTTCCTTACCGCCCCCGTCGCGTAACCCCTCGCGCTCGCACACATAAATGATACAATTTATGGTAAACGTTATGCTGGGAATAGAGTCACAGAAAGTCGCACCGTTTCACCTTTGCTTCGCTGCACTGTTTGTTTTATTTTATCTGCAATTGATTTGTTTTACATGTTTCTGTTCTTCCCATTTTCTAATCAACCTTACGTGAGCTTTTAACTCGACACAACCAAAAATACTCCACACTGCGTGTTCAAAACATACTCACTGACGACTGGAGTGCTTTATGTTTCCGACCTAGCTTACGATTGTTCCGCACACTTGCGATGGCAAACGCGTTCTACCGACCGTGGTCGCATCGGCAAGGACCTTTTATCCTCCGTTCGGGTAGCCCCGTGGCTTTATGCTTCGTGTGACGGTTCGGGCTGCCATCGTGCGGAAAGCTTTCCGTGCGAGAGCGTTTGTCCTCCGTTTGGCCGTGCGCCGTGCGAATGTTTAAGAGCGTTCACTTTCGGCTGCTTTCCAGGACTGCTCTTCAGCCGCTACACATCTGATGGAGTGCCATCGTGAGAGTTCATTTGACCTCTACACCAAGCATTGTTGCCATTCTCTCATGCAGCATTTTTTCTTATGATTTTTGGCATTTTTTTTTTTTGAAAAACTTTTCCTTTTTTAGGTTTTTGCTCATCCCTCACACTGCTTCTTAATAAATAACACATAATAATTTAAAAGCTGTTTAAATTGCAACAATAATGCAATTGTAGCATTTACAACTTTTCAGAACGTGACGTCCCTGATGGAGACGCATGGTGCCGCACGAAAGTTTATTCGTAGCAAATCTGAAAAACATTTGAATTTTTACATCTCCCGACTGAAATGATATTAAGATAATGTGAGAACGTACAAATTTACATACAAAGAAACGTTGTTTTCAGTAATATTTTATTCAGTTTTTAAATATTGACTTTTGTGTACTACTTTCTACACGCCTTCGCCTTAAACTGAAAGTATCTACAAACTGGTTATCCAATTACAACGTACGTTAACCTACATTTTAAGATGCCATCAAACGGAATAGCCAATCGACACGACGGAAGGGAGGGAGGGGAGAGAAAGCGAAAACGGAAAATCATCACACCAAAAATGAGGCAAACTGAAATTATAAAACAACAACCCTATCAAACAAACCACTAACCCTTACACTACTGGTGGCATTCCAAGCACTACAATCCCAATTTACAGGTGAAGCGTTCTCTAATTCTATATCCATGCTCTAAAACAGCTTGCGTACTTTTTCTGCACACATCCACACTTCTGGCGTGTTTGCAGATTCGTTTTTGTGTGCAATACAGATACGTTCAAACGTGTTTACATTTAATAGTTTGTGAACAACAATCGTAAATTCAACATGTCCTATCAAGGATAAATATAAGATAAACTGACACACTGCCACTAGTTATATGTTTGTTTGTTGGTTTTTTTTTTCACCTCAACGCTTATCTCGCTTAAAAATGGTAGCTTATAATAACTTTACCGCAGCTGGAGCCACAGTTTTGCATTGCTATTCGACAACTGCACGTTTCTAACGACTGAGAACTCAGAAGTGAATAATTTTTCACGCTTTTCTTCTTCTGCATCCGTTCCCGACAGGAGTCACTGGGAAGCTGTTAATGTGCCTATTTACTGTTGGTATTCATTTTTGTTACTATTATTGATGCTACATCCTACATGCATTTGGGATTATCTTAATCTAACTGCTGCTTGGAAACATTCCCAATTTACCACATCTAGTCCAGATCGATTCTAGCGTCGTTCAACACTCCGGTTGTATATTTGGAGTGTTTCATACTACGTAATGATTCCACAAGATCTTCCATTGTAATTGCTGGCGTAACGAATTCTAATCCACCATTCTGCGCCACACCGTTGCACGCGCCGTTCGCTAATGATCCACCGGCGGTTCCATTTGCTTGCACGCCATTTGCCACCGCACGTACGGCGCTCATCATCTCCTTGTTTTTCATCACCTTCCGCACCCGATGGACCGAAGCATTGCGACATATTTCTTTCAGATCCGACCCAGAGTAACCGGCGGTCATACGTGCTAGCTGTACATAGTCCACTTCCGGTGCGACCTTTTCATTCTGCAAGATAAGCCTCAAAATTTTCTGCCGTTGCTCCTCACTCGGCAGACCAATGTGGAATTGAGCTGGCATACGGCGCAGAATGGCTTTGTCAAGATCCTGCGGACGGTTAGTGGCACCCATCACGATAATGGTTGAATCGGATTCCGTATTAAGTCCGTCCCAAAGCATCATGAACTGTGTTTTCATCATAGCTGTCGCCTCGTGATCGGAAGAGTTTCTGGCACGCAGGAACGAATCGATCTCGTCAATGAAGATGATACACGGTTGAATTTTGACCGCCAACGAAAACACTGCCGAAGCCAGCTTCTGTGATTCACCATACCACTTGTCCGTCAGCATTGCAACGTCGAGATTGATAAAGCGCATACCAGCCTCTTTTGCTGTGGCCTTGGCAATCAACGTTTTACCGCAACCTACGTTCAAAGGGACACGATTGTTAACAAACGAGGAGAGCTACAGAGCGTAAGGTGTTTAGCTTACCAGGTGGACCGTACAACAGTACGCCTTTTGGAGGCTGATAGAGAGCCGATCCGGCAAACATATCCCGGTGGCACACTGGAAACACGAGACTTTCCTTAATTTCCTGGCACACATCATCCAGCCCGGCAATGCTGTCCCAGCTTTCTCCAATATTCTCTGGAACTACCAAATGTGATGCAATAACCATTTCATACTCGTTCAAATTTTGTACGGCTGACTTCTTCAAAGTGGGGCTCAGCCTAAAATTATCAAAATAAAAAATATATAATTGCATATATTACATTAAATTAGTGTCAATATCGTCGATCCGCCCCGTTCGCATAAATCATAATACGTTCGGTTTTTATATTGCATCGGTCATCCGCATCGTGAACCATGTGCACTCTGCTCTTAGCCCTCGACGGATTATATAACGGCGCAAGGCTGCATCTAATCCACCATTCAGAGCCATGTAAAAATAACCACCCCGAAGTCGGTTTTGTAAAGCACTTCATTCATCCGAACCATAGCTAACATTAGGCGGAGACGGCGCCACAACAAAAGTTGAATCGACGTTTTACAGCGACCTGTACGGACCGGCGGACTTTGGACCACTTACTTCCTCAGAATTTCCTCCGCGTGATCGATGGCTTTCTTTTTGCTCTTGTTGGAGGGATCCAGATTGCGAATCAACCATTTCGCCGAGTAGTAGGTGACGATTGATAGTAACGAAATACGTAGAACAAATTGTACCACTTCGTTGCGTGTTAAATTCACTCCCGACATGACTGCAAGTGATTGCGTAGTGCTGGCACTCCGGAATATTATCTTTGTCCTAATCCTGCTTGCCTCTGCACGAAAGTCCGCCGAAACGTTCGCCGGAACTCGAACCAAGAACAGGATCCAATGACGAAATGGCTTTTCCTTGCGTGTGCTGTTTGCTACGACTTTTTCCTTTTGCACCTGATTATTTTTACTGTTTTTCTCCTGTTGTCCCGTGCGAGAATTCTTTGTTGCTGTCAAAAAAGCATGGAACATAAGATGGATATAGAGCTCGGAGTTCAATACTCGTAACGAGATCGAACAAAAGAGTAAACTACATCAATTTCAAACGAAACAGTTTCAAACAAAAGAGGAGATAAAAGCGTGTTCCAAGAATGTGAATCACAAAGCCAAAACAGTTCTTGCAGCAACAATAATGAATATTCTACTGTACACCAACCGATTCCTCTTACGAAAATGGAACAGCAAATTGTTTCAGATTTTCGTAGAAACGTGTAAATGCTGCTTAATGCTATTTGTTCCTGCGCAAACAAATGCGCGCCAACACGTGACATCTGTCAAACGTGATCTGCAAGGTAGGGATGTGCATGCTCAAAATCAAAACATTTTAGATGCAATTATAATTACAAGACTATAAATACTGTACAAGCAGGCAATTACTTTAAATTGTAAAAAGTTTGTTTTATTTTCGATCTTTACATTCATTTTCCAATCGGCATTGTATAACCCCAACAAAGCATAAATATCCGTTTCTTATAAGTTTGTCAGCACCATCCCTACAAACGTGCCAATTTTTTGAAGTTAGTCCATTGACAGTTCACAATCGAAACGAAACCCTCAAGCCGCGTGTTTGCCGTGAATTCCGTCGCAGATTAATTTTGTGTGCCAGACAGTGAAAAATAGAAATATTTTGCTAAAATTGGCATCTTTTGCCAAATGGCATCAGGGTGTCTGTAAAGGCAGGTGTAGAAAAACCGTTTGAGCAGCGTAAAAAGTTGCCGAGGCAGAACGCATCGCGACGAGCACATTTCGTGTGACGGTGCCATACACTTCCTGCCTGCGCTGCAGAATCAATTCCACCCGGCAAAGGGAAAATTGGTGGCTTTGAAGAGGAAGGTTACACAGCGCAGTTCTTTGTTTACAAACAATTAAGTCGGCTAAAATAAACAAATCGGTGAGTATATATTTCAACATGAAAACGCGTGCAGTTGAGCGTACGGTACTTGAGCGCACGAGTGCAAGGTATTGCGGTGAAGGCCTTTTGATAATGTTCCATTCCGGAACCAGTTGTTAGTGTACGCGTTAATCAGAGAGACGTTACTTCTAGCTCGAAACTAGAAAGTTCTTGTATGAATGTGTTGTTCTTGTTTCTTTTAAGTTTATCTCCAATCACCTTTTTTACAAATCGGCCAGTCCAGTGCGAGGATCGAGACGTTAACAAGCGACAACAAACAGCGGCAATACATCGAAGCAAAAAATGAAGTACATACTCGTAACGGGTGGCGTGATCAGCGGCGTTGGCAAAGGAGTTATCGCCAGCTCGTTCGGCACGTTGCTCAACGCATGTGGCATTCCGATAACATCGATCAAGATCGATCCTTACATTAATATCGATGCAGGAACGTTTTCACCCTACGAACATGGTAAGCTGTAAGGGCCTGTAAGGAACCCCCCGCATATTGTTAATATCGAAACGTCAACTAACACACACGATGGTCGTGAAGAAAGAATTGTGCACTTTCGCTAAAAACGCGCACGAGTCGTGCGATGTGGAAAAGGGACTGTTTATTTTTAAACCATCATACTGAACTTGACCGTGACGGTAACATTTGCTATCCGATTTTGTTTGCACCTAGCTTGGGGTGTTGAGAAACAATCAGATAAAAGAAGCAAACAACACGTAAGTACACAACGGCGTACGATGAATTCACACGGGATGGTTGTATACACACGTAGAATTACCCTGTAGCCTACATAGAATAATCGTGTTATAAATTGGTAAATGTTCAACACTTCTACCTGTCCGGATGTTTTGCAGGTGAAGTGTTCGTGCTCGATGATGGGAGCGAGGTGGATTTGGATCTCGGTAATTACGAGCGATTTTTGGATGTTGTCTTACACAAGGATAACAATATTACCACCGGCAAGGTGTACAAAATGGTCATCGATAAGGAGCGCATAGGAATGTACCTTGGGAAAACCGTACAAGGTAAGTAATGGAATAAGCAATGATTTCAAATTGGCCATTTGTTGTCACTTAATTGTTTCATTTCGTTCCGATCCGGCAGTTGTACCGCACATAACAGACGCGATACAGGAATGGGTCGAACGCGTAGCAGTAACACCGGTAAAGGATGACATTGTGCCGGAGGTGTGCATTATCGAGCTGGGTGGTACGATTGGTGATATCGAAGGAATGCCCTTCGTCGAAGCCTTCCGTCAGTTCCAGTTTCGCGTGAAGAAGGAAAACTTTTGTGTCGCACACGTGTCGCTTGTCCCACTGCCCCGTGCTACGGGTGAACCGAAAACCAAACCAACGCAGGCAAGCGTTCGCGAATTGCGTGGCTTTGGTCTAAGTCCAGATATGATCGTGTGTCGATCGGAGAACCCTATCGGAGATGAGGTGAAAGACAAGATCAGCAACTTTTGTCACGTTTCACCGAATCAGGTGATCTGTATACACGATCTGTCATCGATCTATCACGTGCCACTACTGATGGAGCAGGCGGGTGTAATTGACATTCTTAAGGACCGGCTGCATCTCAATCTGCCCACACCGAGACCAGCGAATTTTATGCAGTCTTGGCGTGATCTAGCGGAACGGGTGGACAATGTGTACAAGAAGGTGAATATAGCCCTCGTTGGCAAGTACACCAAATTGCAAGACTCGTACGCCTCCGTAATAAAGTCGCTTCTGCACGCATCTATTGCGGCCGGATACAAGCTAAACCTGACGTTTATCGATTCGTCAAATTTGGAGCGATGTACGAAAATGGAAAATCCAAACCTCTACTACGATGCGTGGCATGATCTAACCAACAGCCAGTAAGTTGCGATCGTTCTTGTAACTACATGCAGAAGATCATCGACTTGATTGATTCATCAATATGTTTGTTTTTTTTTTCAGTGGTATTGTAGTGCCAGGTGGTTTCGGTTCGCGGGGCATTGAAGGAAAAATCCGTGCTTGTCAGTGGGCCCGTGAAAATGGTAAACCAATGCTTGGCATCTGTTTAGGATTGCAGGCCGCCGTTATTGAATTCGCCCGCAATGTATTGAAATTGACGGTGAGTGCATTGGTATCGGTATTTTAGAACCATCGTGCCCATTCCACGCTTGCAAGAAGCTGAAAAATATATTCTTATCCTCAAGGTAATAATTCAATTTTCCTACAGGACGCACATTCAACAGAATGCGACGATACAACTCCCAACCCGCTAGTGATTGATATGCCCGAACATCATACTGGCATACTTGGAGGAACCATGCGGCTTGGAAAGCGTACAACCATTTTCCGGGGCGACAGCAAAATCCGTTAGTAATCCTTCCTGGCACACCATGCACTTTTAGTACCGACACGTATTTAGTTTCTTTGTTACTTTGTTAGGTCAGCTGTATAACAACAAGGAACACATAGAGGAACGCCACCGTCATCGGTATGAGGTGAATCCGAAGTATGTAGAGCAACTACAGGCCCACGGTATGCGATTTGTCGGTACCGATTCGGAACAAGAGCGTATGGAAATCATGGAGCTAGAAAACCACGTCTTCTACGTTGCCACCCAGTTCCATCCGGAGTATCTGTCGCGTCCGCTAAAACCCTCGCCCCCGTTCCTTGGACTGATTCTTGCATCGGTAGGCAAGCTAGCATCCTATCTGGAGGACGGAGCGAAATTGCTTCACCCGTCAATGTCGGTTCGCGACAACTCGACTGATAACGATCTCAAGCAGATCCGTGAACGAGCCAACTGGGTAAACCTCGAAGCAGGGGCAGCGGTACCAGTTGATAGTCCGTCTCGTAATGAAACGCGAATGAACGGTGCCATACCGTCAACGTCTTCAACCAAACAAAAGTCACCGGTCAAGATGAACGGAGTGCACGAAAATGGAACGGATTAAGTAAGGTATGTATTTCATTCATTATTGGCAAGCCATTTTGTTACAAAAGAGTGCTTGTTTCATAGAACATAAAATGGTTTAAGATTTCCTCCGACTCCATTGTGAGATGATGTGTATAGAACGATTTAAAATAGTAGGATTCAGCCAGAAACTCAAATTTCGTGAAATGAACTATTTTCAACTTCGTATAAAACATTTTCCAAAAATTCAAAATATTTACAAAGAAATTTAATTTCTATCGCTATATTGCAAAGTATACGCAAACAACTGAACACTTTTTAATATTAAACAGACATTCTCTGTGTAAACAATTGTATTTGTATCAGGAAATCATCATCAATTTTCGTTTTAACAGAAAAGCACGAAAAGACGGTAAAAAACAACTTTTAAAAAAAATAATAATAATGTGATTAAAAATGCGAATCGCTAATGATGGAATTGATTATCGGCAGAAATTACTTCTGTACAGACGATGTCGTTACAAATGATTGTGAGGATACAGTTAGTAAATACTTAAAAATATCTTGAATTACGTTATAACGCCTTTACCCGTAATACGATGACCGACTTTCTTCCGATTACTATATGTAATTTTGAACATAAACCCTAAACTGAAAGCTGAATAAAATGTCCTTTTTCTTTAACCTAATAAATTCCTTCAAAAGACAAAGCAAATAATATGGTGTGCATTAGAATGGGTGAGTTTAGCTAACAACGAAAGACACTATTACTGTACACCAGCATAAATGCACAGTTTTAAAGAAAGCAACACGATCGATAAAGAAATGTTCATTTGAATTGATGATCAAGTTTGACACCCCTGCCTGTTCAAATTACAAACACATTTTTAAAACGTTTTCATACTTTCGTAATGTTGTAATGGTTCGTACATACATTTTTTTTTTAAGATTTTCCTTATCATAAAAGATTACTTAACCCCATTTATAGTTAGATTTGTATCAAAAACACACTGCTGGCTGCTGCTTCCTCGCAATTCAATTGTGGCCAAAACGTAAGAAAATGATATGATTGCCTCCTGTTCCGATTGAGGAAACATTATTAGTGGTATAAATAAGCGAAGCTAAAGAGAATAAAATAGATAATTTCCGGAAAAGATTCGAATGCAGCTGCCTTTTCTTAAACTGTGAACCGTGATCAAGAACAAACTATGATACGAAATAGATAATCTTAAGCATGAAATAGATTTTGCACACACAAACACTAATTCTTAAACAAAAGCGATTCGTTCCATGTATTTGGATTTGCCTAAAAATAGTTGAATAAATATAGTATTACAGCTGTTATGCGATTTTTTTTTACTTCATTTAATGACTAGGTTACCGAAACATATTTCATTTTTTTTTTATATCAAGTGGGTTTTACAATATAATTGAACATTAATAGCAAATTCAACAACTACATCAGGAAAGGTAAGAAACATTTTTAAAAATAAATGGAGGTTAATTAGGAAGAGAATGGGAGAGGAGAAAAGCGATCAAGATGCAAAGAGAAATGTTAAAAGCAAAAAGATAAAAAACAGATCAGGTTCGCGATCAGGAAGCAACGCTGCAAAGGTTCGTTGTAACCATTACGGCTTTGATGACAAGACAAGGACGCTTATGCGCTGTGAGGTTAGCTTTTCCATGCTCAACATATGACAGTGAGTAGCAATGGCCAAAAATGTAACGAATTGCCATTCTGGAGAAAAAAGTATGAATTCCCTCGATCGGGATGCCGGGTTCCAGCTATGAGCATTAGATTGAAGTATGGAAATAACGTGGAAAAAATACAGGACTTTGAGCCAGAATTCGACAGATTAACGCGTCAACATACCAAGCATTCTTACTGATGAGGGACAGATGGTTGGAAAAAGAAAGATATGTACAATAGAGTGTTGTGGTCGTTTATCCAAACTTTGTTGGTGGACGGACTCTAGCTGGCATCATTCTAATGACGTAACCAGATCATTAGACACACAATGGAATGTAAAGAAATACGCCTCTAATTCCATATATTACGGGTAGAATAATTAATTAGTTATTCTAAACTCTTCACCGGTTGTCCATTTGTTAAATGCTTTCCCATTGCGTAAAGAATCAAACGCAATATCATGTGTTGTTGCTTGATTATTTTACAGAGACTTTGAGCCCTTTGACCTCATCCACCACATCAGCGGCTAAATGTGGAATTCGTTATGTTGTACATTTCTTACCTTTATACCACGCCAGTATAACTGGTTAGGTCCTCGTAACCGTACCGTATGGAAAGGATGTTGTTCCCAGGATATTTCTTGATTTCTTCATAGGTTTTCCCTTCCAAACAGACCGCAGCAGAGAGGCATATGATTAAAATTACGAATTATCCTGACGTACCAGTAATATCCAACAACAACAACACGAAATAAAACTTGAACTTCCTGCTGGGTGTGTGGTTCTAGTAACGCTTTAGCAGTTAAATTTATTGTTTTTCTTTTATATCATTAATCCTTACCAACTAAACAGAACATTGGGATTTCTGCGCATGTGTGTATGTGTCTGTCTGTAGTGTGTACTTTTGTTGTGATTGGTGTGTGTGTGAGTGTATGTGTGTTTAATTTTGTCCATTATTACATGCAACAAATATGTATAACGATGAGGCGATCTTAAATCGTTTACAGTATTATACGACGTTCACAATCTACGACTATAATAATTTACGCTAGCGGTGATAGGTTTGTGTCTGTTTTCCTCCGGTAGCCAATCCGTTCTGCACCGAGAGCTAATGCACATTGCCGTTTCACTTCCAACCAGTGAAAGAAGAAACAGAATGTAGATCAGTGCGGATTAGAATTAAATTAGTACCGGTAACGGAGGAAGTGTATGGAGCACGCTGTGTACGATGATGATGTTTGACTAATAACTCTCGGCAGGAAACCGGTCCATTCAATGAAACGAAGCAGCATTCCGGAAACAACGTTCGAAATCCATTCCCACTCGTAAGCTGCCTCTGCTCTACTGGATATTGTTGATCCTTCTAGCTATCTAAGAACGATGGCAAAAGGATAACTTACGAACGCGAGGTGCATACTACGAGCAAGAGATGGAAAGTTCGAAATTCAATAGAAAAGTTGCCTTTCCGTTTCGTGATCGAACCCAATCCGTTCGAGTTGCACACGCTTCTTCATATCCTCCTCTTGATCCTCGCTAGCATTATGTATTACAGCACGCAGATTCATGGTTGTTTCTCCTATCCGCCCAAGCCTCAACTACAGCACCGATGGGGAATTTAATCCTTGGTCTGCATGTACTTGATCAGATCGACGACGCGGTTCGAGTAGCCGTACTCGTTGTCGTACCAGGAGATCAGCTTGACGAAAGTGTCGCTCAGCTGGATGCCAGCCTTGGCATCAAAGATCGACGAGTGGCAGTCACCAACGAAGTCAGTCGATACGACCTCCTCCTCGGTGTAGTCCAGGATTCCCTTCATCGGTCCGTTGGCGGCTTCCTTCACCTTCTGCTTAATCTGATCGTAGGTGGCCGGCTTGGACAGGCGCACCGTCAGATCGACGACCGACACGTTCGGGGTCGGCACACGGAATGCCATACCAGTCAGTTTGCCGTTCAGGGCCGGGATGACCTTGCCGACGGCCTTAGCGGCACCGGTAGCGGCCGGAATGATGTTCTGGGCGGCACCACGACCATCACGCCACAGCTTGCCCGAGGGACCGTCCACGGTCTTCTGGGTGGCAGTGGTAGCGTGCACGGTCGTCATCAGACCCTCCAGGATACCGAAGTTGTCGTTGATGACCTTAGCCAGCGGGGCCAGACAGTTGGTCGTGCAGGACGCATTCGAGACGACCTTCATCGATGGTTCGTAAGCATCCAGGTTGACGCCAACGACGAACATCGGGGCATCGGCGGACGGGGCCGAGATGATGACCTTCTTGGCGCCACCCTCTAGATGGGCCGAAGCCTTGTCGGTCGTGGTGAAGACACCGGTCGACTCGACGACGTATTCGGCACCGGCCTTACCCCACGGGATGGCCTTCGGGTCGCGCTCCTGGAAGACGGCAATCTTCTGACCGTTCACGACCAGCATACCGTCCTGGGCGGACACTTCACCCTTGAAGCGACCGTGCGTCGAGTCGTACTTGAACAGGTACACCATGTAGTCAACGCCGATGAACGGATCGTTGATGGCCACAACCTGGGCACCCTTGGCAATAGAGGCGCGCAGCACCAGACGACCGATACGGCCAAATCCGTTAATTCCGATCTTCGACATGTTGTACTGGGGGTAGTTGCTTTTAGCAAACGACTTAATTCACGAACGAACGACGAACTGTGTAAAGAATGTAAGATGAAGCAGATTAATATCATTTTGTTTTCATTCCTAGATAACAGTGAAGATAATAAGGAATCAGGAAGCAGTTGTTTACTGTGGTTAAGCTTTATCTCGGTTGAGGTTTTAAAAAAAAACATTCATTTTCTGGTTGTTTTCAAAATTTGAATGCTTACATTGCCAATTAAGAACGGTTTCGATACAACCTAATATTGGAACAAACAAAGCACACTGCTCATTCCACGAAAGTGGCAACGTTCGATTACACAACTCTCGCGGAAAAGGAAATGTTTTCGAGCCACGAGCTAGCTGTGAACCGCAGGATCGGTTAAAAATAGAAGCTAAACGGTGTGGACGGATAGCTGGGGGAGGGAACTGTCCGTGATGTAGGGAAACACTTTCCGAATCTAAGCAGCCATTCAATGGATGCTTCGAAATATCTCATCGAAGTAGAAGCAACGTGGCGTGGTGTCCACGCCTGTGTTACCTATTTTAAATTAACGATCGTAGCAGGCAAAATCAGTCACCACCAAAGTGTAGCCGTTGCATAAACGTGCACCCGAATTACATCACGGTCGGTAGTATTATAGTGTGATTGAGTGGTTATTATTTAATTTCAATCTTCAGCTAACATTTCCGAATACTTTTTCAATCAATTCCTGTTTGGAAATTTTCCATTCGTCAAGAGAGTTCACTAACATCATCTAGAAGTGATCCGCGCGCACAAGAGAAGCCGGTAGAAACAAACGAAAGATTACACGCACACGCGCATCGCATCACACCATTTACCACCACCGAGATGGACGTGTGCACACGCCAAGCGCGTCCGCCGGAAAGGTCGTTTAGAGGTCAGATGGAAAAATGCTCTTGTAGCACCCTTTTTACCGGTTTGCCGGAAAGGCATCTACTTATCAATAGAAGGGTGTGTTGAAAGTGTGAATTTTGCTGGGACAATATAATCAATTGATAAGCTGACCTCTAAAAACAATTCTATTGGCCTTCCAACTCAACCTACAACATGGGGCACAGCGTTAGTGAGTGAATCTAGGATGTTCGGGATTGTGTAATACAATCAATAAAACATCGCTATACAATAAACGGTGCCATTTGGTTCAGTGATAATGCTGCTGCTTGCAAAGAAAAAAGATGGATGGCATATTTCATTATCTACGAGTGAAAGCGTAAGTTGCATTTAATGTTCATTAATCGATCGCAAACGTGCGGGGAACTGCGCCATTTGCTCGTTCTTATCAGCATCCATCCAAGTGCGTATAGCTTTTCTCGTATCGATTGGAACTTTTACACTCAACAGTATGCACTTTCATTCACTTGTTTCTTCATTCTTTTCAGCACAGCAAGAGCCAACCTCGCCCCAACTAATCGACCAGCTGATAAAATGATGGGAAGCTTCCAGAACGCTATATCTCCCACACACAGGGAAAGAGAACCTACGGCCGAAGCGCGTATGCTTCGAAATTATGGCAAATATCACCTACAGCACCGTAAGCAAGAGAAACACTTTTACCATTTATTTCACTTTTCTTCCGCCCTTGCAAAACTATCGATCAAAGATGGTTCTGCCTGGCGTACACTATCACCGTTTTTTGGTAGGAATGCGTGGGATAATCGGGAAGATTTAATGTAGAATGGAGGGCGGTGGGGCCAAACTGTCGGACACGGCCGTCCCTTACGGGGAATACTCACCGCTGAGGCCTTTAGTTCCCGAGAAGGTTGAGGCGCGTGTTCACACGTCGGCTTTTGAAAACTGAGTGTCGTGTCGAGCGTACAATCCGCAGAGAGTTGTACGGAAAACAAGGTCCAATCAAGGGCAAACGGTTCCGGGCGTTATAATGCTGCTGCTGGGGCCGATGTGTCGTTTATGTTGGTAGTAGTGTCATCTCGGTGTGTAGCCGGAGCCGAATGCCGGTCATGCGCATCTCTTCTCGCCATGTGGTGCATGTGGCGCGAGGCGCTAGCTTTTTTTTTTTTTCACTTTGCCATTACTCAACTTCTGTATATCCATACGACCGGCAAACTAACACATCGAGATGTATGTAGATGTTTTTTTTTTTCTAAACTAAAACCATTTGTTCGTTCTCTCGTGCGGTACGGTGCATCTCGTCTAAACGCGATCGCGCAACCAAGAGCCTGAAATGCTGATTATTGCTGTTCGTTTTTTGGCAAGCATAATTTTTGGCATTGAATGACTTGATTTGTTTGGGGTCGTACGGGTTCAATCGGACACCTTGCATTTGCATGAATTAACCCGTCGTCAATCTATTGTGGCATAAGAGTTTACAAACAAAAGGACGACACATGTCCTGTACGATGGGTTGCAGTGTTAATAGAGAAATAGATCCTTACATGGCTGAAACTGAAAAAAGTGCCCTCTAATGCCAACGCTGATACAATACTCTCGTCATAAAGCGCAATAACTGTACAACCAGTCGTCATTCTTTCATAGCACCATTTCATCATAGATGACGTAAACTGCAAGCGGTCCTTCCCCAGCACAGTTTGGATGTGCAATTTCATCACTGTTTTTAAAATTTCGTCTATTATGGCTTAATTCGTGCTCACTTTGAGTTAATTTTAGTTCAATATTTACGTTACATTCAAAATGCTTAACTTAATCGAAACACTTCATGATGGCGTGTTCTTTTACATTAGAATGGCCAAATCTTGTTATACGTGATGGCGTGTGTTTCTTGATCATTTTGTATTCATCAAGGCTTTGTTTCGGCATTGCATGATTAGCAGTAACACGTATCAAGATTAAATTATTCCTCAGTTATCGTTATTAATTCACGCATTCCTGTATATCCTTGGCACGATTATTTGCTGTATCTCGAGAAGGATATTATAAATGGATTTATCAAATTCTTAATTGAGGGAAGGATAAGTTAAGGATAAAAATATGTTGAATTTTAACATAGCATTCACATTGTTTGCAAACCCCTGGCACTAATACAACTGGTCAGTAATGTATGCGTGATCATGAGGGGAAAATACCAACATAAAATCCGATGCTCTCACACACTCCCAAGTATAAGAGGGGAAATGGTCTCGCCAGATGATTTTTTTTTTCTGAATGCCTTTGAATGGCTTCTCTCAGGAAAATGGAAACAGTTTGATTTCCTTACCAAACAGACCCAAACAGTAATCGCAAACCGTGCGTTTTCCTCCCCATTTGACATTGGACAAGGGTATTTCCCGAATTAGGGTGTTGGGTACGGTTTGGACCTCAACGAGTTTGAATTGAAATCGGTTCTACTCCGTTGTATGCATTTTTATGCTCTTGTACAGTGTCTTATCAGCATTGGAGTTTCACCATGTTCACGAACGAGTCGGGCCAGACCGAAGCGAGATAGCTCAAATTAAATTGCGTTCAATAATTTTGGTACCCATTGACAACAGAACCGTTGATGGATTTCAGCACCTCACGACATAGGCTCGACTGATAAGGTACTTCATGGTTCTAATCTCATGTTTGCTGTTGTTTTCCATTTCGTACCGTACGATGGGGGCACGACATGCTGGATTAGCCGGACTGATAATTGCCCCTACGCCACTTTCAATTTCGTTCCATGTGTTTCCATGCTTCCGATGACCTTCGGTTCACATCTGTTTTTTTGGGGGGAAAAGTCCACCACCTTGCCTGTTGTCGCAGTCCTC
>AXCM01002492.1:0-29673 GCA_000473375.1 Anopheles culicifacies | reverse complement strand
ATATATATATATATATATATATATATATATATAGCATATAGATATATTTGTATTTGTCTATTTATTTTTCATACTTGCCTTTGCATGTCGTCTATACTGTTTGCGAGCAGAATCTGAACCAGACATACATTTAGCTTGTATAGCATTTGTACCAATTTGTGTTATACTACCTCGAACACAAATATGGAAAGCAAACACTGGACTTTATCAGGACATATCTGAGGGAACACATTTGTAAAGAAAAAAGTGAGGTGTATAAAACCAAAACAGTCAAACAAGGAGCAAGGAGTTGTTGTTTTTTTTTTTCAGTCGATTTATGAAAATTACCTGTAACGGACAGCGTAAGTGTACAGTAATGAACTTTTCATATTAGTAACTATTAGATTGTAAGGTCAATTGTATAGAATGTAATTTTGTAGTGCGAACGTAATCGATGGATGGTGTGTAAATTATAAGGACACACAGTTTGGATGTTCAGAATTTGAATTCTGATTTTTCTAACCTAATTACAAATAAAATCTTGAAACAAATCAATATTGAGCCATGCTTTCCGTTTCGTTTTCTACTCTTCTTTTGATTCTGCAAAGATCCGAAGTGTTGTCGCAGGTAAACTATTCCTGAATTTTCCTATAATGGTGCAACTGATCAGAGAATATGAGAACCAAAAGTAAGGAATGCTACGTTATTGTTTCAAAATATCTTCTTTAGAATCAGTTTCGAATTGTTGCTTATGTAAGTTTGAATATCTAGACTCATGCTTGATGAATTTCATATGGCGTTCGGTGTATAGTGTTCATGGTAATAGTGAAATCCTTATTATTTCATCTCCGGGGCATATAGAAATTTTCTGATTAGTCAAAATTTTGATCCTTATACTTATACTACAACAAATGAATAATCCATTAAATAATTAATAGATTTGGAATAGTAAGAACGATTTTTTTAATGAACGATTTTTTAATTAAATTAAATCTCAAATTTTACCTCTAGGCGACCACTCATTACTAAATGTACAGTAAATTATTAAACTTAGAATCCAAACGACCGTTCCAGAACACCGGATTCAAATCTGGATGGTTTTTCGAGTGGAATGCTGGTTTTCGGAATAGCATTTCGGTGAATTTCATTCAAATCACAGGTTCCGGAAACCATTCCACCTCCACAGTGGTGGATAGCTCTGTGGAGCCCTGCAGAGACCTTAAGCGGACCAATAGTCAGATTTGTCTTGCCAGAATCTATCGAAACAATTCTGGCAGGTCTTAAAGAGGGCCTAATCCACTCCAAATGTACAATGTCTTTGGCGGAGAAGGGGCCTCTGATTTCCTGTTCACTTGGTGACTTGATTGACTCGCTTCAATGCTTAACGCGATTCTTTGGGGCCATCAGCCTTCAGAAATGGCTTCCTATTCCGCTGCAGTCAACTCAGTGGTGGTTATAAGTAAAGACGGCAGGTAGACTAGTTAGCCGACAAACGTACCGAATCGTCGCGATAAGCGCTGAAGCAGCACAGATAATAGAAGCCACCCTTGTTTTTCAATACACGATGTACTGATGAAGCTACCGTATGGGCCAACATATTCAAATCGTATGGAATCTCAATTCTGCCTTTAGTTTAATAGGTGTTAAGGTTTCAAATGATTTTCTGCTGAGAGTCGCTAAACAAGCTTATTCCGCTGCTGAGTGCGCAAGAATGGTTGTCTAGCTAAGAGATGAATAATTTTCTAGGAAAATTATGTTTTTCATACAAGAAGAAATACAACAAACAGCTCCACCAAAGCCAAAATTATTAACCTTGTGGGACACAAAATTGGTTCTTTTATGGGAGGGAACGATTATTCGATTTAAACACATAATTTCCACATAATGAATAAGCGACGAATGATGTCCATCGACTTAAAGTCACTATAAATCAACCAAACATCCAACATTATGAATAAAATGAGAAGGGTATAGTATTATGAGTAGCTTTGTAACATTCAACAGGTGCTTACAGCAACAGACTGAGGAGTATTCCATCTCAATATACATTCATCTACAAGTTACATCCATTGATTCGCTTGTTTATCGCACTTCATCACCTTAAGGCTTAAAATCATGTTATTTAAAATAGTATACTCCAAACATTCAATACAAAAGCACAATACAGAAGTATAAAATATAATACCTGTTACATGAAAGAGGAGAGACAACAACAAATACTCGGAGAAATGTAAACATTCCAGCATCAGTTTTTCCAGGACCATTGTGCGCATGACCGATTGGAAGAAAACACAACTGACAGATAGTTCGCCAGAATACTTCTTCCTCGTAAACAGCTTGAGAATTTCCCTTTTCACAGTGTCGTTTGAGAAGTGACCGTGTCTGTAAACAGTTTCGCATTCGCTTACCTTGGGTAAAAGGAAGCAGAGAAAAAAAAACTAACAAGCGCGGGTGCATCTCCAGATCATTTACGTAATCGCAATCAATGTGAGTAGTGCGAAACGGCAGTAAATACGTTTCGCAGGTTCTTTTAGTAGATTAATTCTTTTCGGTCAACCAGCAGTAATCGAAGTGAAAAAAGTGGTGAAAAACATGTAAACCTATAATGAGTGCTATCTGCTACGGATGGATAGTGAATTTTCGAAGGGAGTGGTTGCTTTGATGCTTCGATGGCGTTGGTTTAAAGATTTTAAGTGGTCCGCTGATGTACTTGAAGGCTGTACGGAATAGCGTGTGTGTTTTGTTGAGTTTTCGAATCCGTGCCAATTAGTCAAAATCTATCCTAATGACGGGGAGCTTCCGGATACAGCTAATCAATATGAATACCAGAAACGCAGCTTGTAAGTTTCGGGAAGGGAAAACGGAAGGGAAGAGTTCCAGTTTGAAAGGGAAGTGCGTATGAGGAATGTACATATCTGTGTATGTGTGTGGAAACGTATGAATGAAATGAATGGCAAACATGAAAATGTGCAAAAATGAAAGATTCGCGGTTAAATTCCTCTAAAACGTGAACATTTTGTGGAAAATTGTTCTTGTTTCTCGTTCTGTATTAGTTCAAGCAAAGTTGCGATGTCTTCACGACTTTCATGTGCGACTGCTGGCTAATCAAGCGCCCGGACCAACGGGGTCTGAAGTTGCAAACACTATCAAATACTTCTCCCAAACCTTACTAAGTAAGTGAAATGAATTGCAGTAAAACCCAAACCCAAAATGTAGCAAATGTTTGCATGATGATATAGTTAAAGCTTTTTGAGGTCTTGAAGCATTCATTAGACTCCTTCTCGTTACAGCTGTTCTGAAAGATGTTCCGTGTTCACCGTTGGAGATGATAAAGGATCCATCGTTGGATCAAATACGGATGTCAAGCTATCCTAATTTGGAGTACCAAAATCTTTACAATGCACTCACGATGCTGTTGGATGTAGCTTCCAACATACAATCGGGATTGCAACTGTTTGGGAAGGCATTTCTACAATGCTTGGGATGCATTCTCCCATTCCTCGACAGAGATCTGATTGATAATCTACCATATCTTACCGCATCTAGCATTTCTGTCTTGCCATCTACGCTACACCAGGACATCATCAACTATCTGTGCTACTATATTCTTCCCTTCACCATCAGTAAGTATAGTATCGATATGCCGGTAATGCCAACATTCTATCGGACACATACCACACATATGAGGTTATATGCTTTTATAACCCTGAAAGGTGTGTAGTGTATGTTGTGCTATCTTAGCAAGGCCATCCAAGAGAAAGGAAACGGATATGTTACCTTTAGGTCATTTGGAACAATGTTTAATTCTACATCACACATTGCAAAACATTGCTCTTACCACAAAAACCCAAATTTAGCCAACTAAAGAGAAACCACAAACAACCATCATGATAACCATTTCTGAAACAAAACAAAAAAAAAACGCTTGTTCTGTTGTGGTGTTAACCCGCGCCAGTTAATGTTATGCACAAAAACAACATAAGAAAAAGAGTTTCGCTTAAAAAAAATAAATAAAACCTCAACACATTTCTTTATTCAAATTGATTTAAGCTTTGTAATTAAAAAAGCAAGATTTTCTTTTCAAAATCCGTTTTTTCGTTGGACAAATATCTTTATCATGTATTGTTTTCACTTCTGGTAACCTTCCATGATGTGTAGCGCGCCAAAGTGACGACGATCAGGAATGCCACGCGTGCCAATCAGTATCGGCCGTCATTATGCTCGTGTTCCAATACTCCACCAATCCGGCCCACCATTGCCAGCTGCTCGAATGTTTAATGCGTTTGAAGCACAACGTCGCCAAAGATCTCTTGTGCGTCATCGGGTATGGGACGGCAATGTCCCGTGCGTCTGCCGCCAAGCTGTTGTTTTACTACTGGCCTGCCTTCGACCCGAACCTGTTCGATCGGAAGGGGTTGTTGTGCAAGTTCACCAACGATCTAGTGCCGTTCGTCTGCCAGCGGGAATCGTGCCCAAACGCAGGCAACGCAGAAGCCGTTAAAGTATGCTATGATCACTGCATCAGTATTCTGTACGCATCAGATGCTCCACCGCCACTCTACCTGTGCATCGAGTGCGCCAACGAGATACATCGCGATCATCGCAATCTTACTTTTGGCGACATTTTACATCCGATGCAGCAAGTTTCCATGGTGTGCGAAAATAAGGTAAGGAGCCCGTACCGGTATTAGACAATTGCAATTTTTCGATTAGATTTCCGCACATTACATGTAGCAGTGCTTTCTTGGTCAGTAATCGTATACATATTTGTCCTATTTTAGAATTGTCGATCACACGAAAAATCGGCCGTCTCTATTTGTTTTTCAAACGAGTGCGCTAGTTACAATGGTAATCATCCTATACGGTACTGTCTTCAGTGTCACGGTAACCGACACAACAGTCGCCGTGGTATCGATCATATCGTCCATCGAAGTCTGCCACCGATGATGATGATGGATGCCGAGATGCAAACGTATCTGGTGGAATCGGTGATTAGTCTGCTGCGTGAAGCCAAACCGCTTAACGTGGACTTTCGTAAGGATTCGACCAACTTAGAATCGAAGGCAAATGCTTCTTGTGCGAATGGAGCAGAGCAGCAAGTCGATATGTTGACACTGGAAGAGCGCCAATTGCTTGGACGGTATGGCATATGGTTGCTGGTAGGGCGCTGTACACCGACGGTTGATACGCCGGTGGAAATTTTAGGACGCCTGTTGTCGATGCTCTTCCACTGGTTCCACGTCACTGCGTATTCATACGACGGACAGACGGAAAGTACGCTGGAAAAACTCAAACAAGATCACATATGCAGCTGGTTAAAGGAGGTACGCATCAGTCACTATAAAGAGTTTATTGACTGTTTGCTACCACATCCGCCCGAGTATTCGCGTGTTGGAGGACACTGGGATTCGTTGGCCTCACGCACGTCACATCTGAAGGAAGGATTGCAGCGACTGATTTGTCTGATACCGTACGAAATCATCACTCAGGAGATCTGGGACACAGTGATGCCCCACTGGATGGAAGCAATTACGAACGATGTCCCGGAAAAAGAGTTGATCGAGTTGAAGATCGTACTGAACAAGATACTGGATGCGGAAATGTCACCGCTTGGGTTCGACGCTAGAGCTATGTACAATTTTGTAGCTATAAGATTTGAGAAGACGACGGCCAAGGTGCAGCAGCAAGCTTTATATTGGTTGCAGAATCTAACTAAGCTGGAGATCGTCATTCCGCTGCCACAACTGTTCGCAATGTTTGGCGACGGTGTGCGGATAATGAAGCACGGAGTACAGGCCGAAATAAACAAATCCAAGGATTCGATCCGCGGTGGTTCTAGCGGTGGAAGTGGCACCAAATACGCGAAAGAGCGTGATTTGCAGCCACCAAGGCGAAGTTCCATCTGTAAGTATACGGTGCGGGATACTGCCATCACTAATTTGTTTCGCACGGTGAACAGTTTATTTTTCTACCCTTGTAGCTCCCGTTGTCGAAGACGAATCGGGCAACACTTCGGCCATTTCGGACGATGAGGTACCCATGAGCAAGTGCATGGAATTTTCGACCGATGCCGAACACAATCTCACATGTTGCGTACTGATGTTAGATATTTTGTTGCGACAGGTTGGAGCAAGCGCTTGATATTGGGGTTTAACGTTTTTGTGTAACATAAATCTGTCTTGTGTTTTTAGATGGAACTTCAGGAAATTGAGATGCATTCGGGCATTTATACGACAGTTGCAGAAAACGTGTGCCGTTTGCTGAAATGCATGGTAACAGCCGCTAACGTAGGCATGGGTAATCACAGCTGCAGGCTGATGGTAAGCTTGGATCTCTTAACATTAGTGCGCTAAAACAATAAGGATTCTTGTTCTTCTTTGTTTGTGACAGGATTGCGCATATTGTGAAACGTCTGTTATGTGGCATCAGCTTTCGACCAAACTGGTTCAATATCTCGCACCGGTAAATCCGGTAAACCCGCCAGATGTATGTATCAGCTGTTGTTGTTTTATTGTACTCTATCAGCTTATTGGACGCTATCAAATTTACCTTATAATATTCAGCCTCCCATGCAGACCGTGATTGATGATGAAAAGGTCCGCAAGAGTCCTCCCGAATTGGAAAAAGAAATAAAATCCAACGAACGTGATATGTCTCTTTCTATGGCGCCCTTACACATACCGCTTGGCCCATTAGGTAAGATATCCATGCTACTTCGTTTAATTCAGGGCCTTTTTAGTTGGTACATGATTTTATTTTCCGTTTTACCTTCAGTACACTTGATGATTTTGAAAGTTTTGCATTCGTAGTATCATGTTTTCAAACTACAATATTAACGGATATATTTATATGATGGACAAACCGGTTAATTTTGTGAAACGTAATATGTAAATGAACATGACTCTCTGCTGCGATGCACTATGTGCACCTTTCCAACTTACTTAGATGTTACTTAGAAGCAACAAGAAGAAAAGAAATATGATCGGGTTTCATTAATGTCATCTGAATGTTTCCGAATTGTAGATCTAGTGCTATTGGTTTGTTATAGCCATGATATCTAATGTGAGTAAGAAAAGCAGCTTTATTATAGTGTCAGAATAAATACTCTTGCGTTACAACACCTTTATCAGGTTGTAATTCTTAAAGCTACATAGTTTGACCATCGTAATCCGTTCAACATGGGCTGTAAAATCAGCTCGTAAAAGTCAGTAGTGTGTCCAGCAGCAAAGTCCTTCAAGACAGCATTACTTTCCATACAATATATTTCATTAATGTAAATATACGTGACGTGTGCGGTGAAACAATCGTAAAGTCCATAAATATTATAGTCGTTGTGTTTAGCAAAACTAAAAATATTCGCGATATCGTTCATCCATTCCTAATGTACATGTGTATATGTCTCTTTTTCGTTTTTATATCAACCGATACACATCAAAATACCATAAAAAACAAACACTCAAAAATCGTCTTATGAACACTAACACCCAATCAATGAAATACATTCGTACGAACAAAATACTTCAAAAATCAAAACCAAACCAAAAAAATATAAGTCATGCCTTCTATTCTTGATGATGCCGGAAAAGTCATTATTATGGCAGGTGAATGTCTTCTATCATTGTACAGTTTGCTATGCATTTTACTTGTTATTCAATGCCTTTGCAATTAAAAATTTAACTATTTTATAGGTAATTTTTGTACAGCTTATCGATTGAGCGATAACGTTATAATGTTGTGCTCAGTCTACAAAAAAAATAAATAACATCAACTATGCATCAAATTGACTAGTCTATATACAATAATTTGTATTGGCATCTCATTGGTGTTTTTTATTGAAAAATTGCTCTAATGTTTGCCTAATAAAATTGTTTTTGCAGTAGTTTTGTTATATCGATTCGTAGAAGCGTTCCATTTCCTTGCGTAGTAGAATCTTTTGTCGTAAGAGATTCAAGTAATCAGTGCAGCTAGACCAATTGTAACATTTTCACTTGTTTATACTAGAGTAGAATACAGAACACAATGTTTAAAATAAACTATAGAAATAGTGTACACCACTCGTATTGAACAGGGGAGGGAATAGTTTCGGTAGTATTGTATGTGCATGTAACCTGTAGATGGGCTTTAGGGGTATGCCCTATTTGTGAATGTTTGAACCGTTGCTAGTAAGTTTTTGCTTCACATGTTTACGATGCACTTGAATATGGTTTAGCTTGCAGGACGACTGGAAGAAAATGTTGTTGGCTTCGCATTAATATACTGTTTCTGTTTCTTTCCATTTCTTTCTTCCCATTCTCTGTTTCTCTATCTCCGAAATGTTTACGTAAATCATTAAACTAATTCCATTTAGGTCCAGTGCCGGTAGCAGTTCCACAGCCGGAACCTCACTCGGTTGGTGGTGTATTAGTACATATGCCGCATGTTTGTTCTGTATGTATTATATTAACTGTCTTCTATCTTCTAATGCAATCGTCACAGTGTAAAAAATACACATCCAGAACTAGCACATCTATAAATAGATTCTAAGGCAAATTGTGTAAAGTACAATTGTTCATCGACTATACAAGATATTTTGATTTTATTCACATAAACTTGAATTCTCGTTTAGCAAGATGTGCTTTGTGTTTCTTTGCAAGATGCAATTGTCATAAAATTATATTATCAACCAGACTCTTTATGCACAAAAAATAATTTTGTAGCAGCAGTAACGTTTTTCCATTGGAGGTTGAATTAACATTTTACGATGATCATTTTTGATACATAATTAGTTTGTTACCCCTCATCACTTGCCATTGTTTTGCGATTCATTGGCCAGTCGCCCGTTAAATGGACTGTGGTCAGCACATGTTCCCATTACCTTGGCCTACATAGAACGGTGATTGTAGGACTGTTTCTCGGTGGCTTTTAAAGTTAACCGTTATTAACTTAGTCTATGTCGAAAAAAAAAAACTTAGTCTATGCTTTTGTACAACGAAAGGATCATTTTTTTAATGATTAGAATTGTAGTATTAGAAAACATAAGTTCAGAAATTTCCGTAAATAGAAAGATTATATCACTGTTGATGGCTTTTTAACCAAAAACTAACACGAATAATTTTGAGGGTATCAACCTGGCCCCACGAAGCTTTATTCAACATATTCGACATGTGAATAAATTCAAAATTAGCTATGCCATATCATTATTTATTTATCAAAACTGCCGATAGCAGTTAGAGCCGATTGCTTTTTACGTCTTTCTTTTTCTTTATTCACGTTCTATCTCAACTGTTTCTCTTCAGTCTATTCATTGTTTTTTTTGTGTTTCTTTGACATCTTTGGTCTATCTCACATTCGTCCTCTCTTAAACGGGATTATGTCGTCGTACTTTCTGTTCTGTCTACGTGGTGTGTGAAAATGTTTACGTATAATATCTTACATAAACTCATGCTAAACTCGTACACATGCAAAAATGGTTACACTCCGTGTGTAAACCAAATGTTTCATATACTTAAAACACATTGTTGTCCCTGTCTGTGGTGCAAAGATCAATTTTTTGAAGTGTTGCATACTTTTTGTTGCAAAAACGACTTAATTACGTACCATTGTGTTTAGATCATGACTGCGACAGTGGAAACCGTGTCGGAACAGCTGGACCTGGCTGCAATAATGCCTTCGGAAAAAGTGGTACCGGCGGTAGCACGATCGGTCACCTTGTCGGAAGCGGATGTTGGTAAGCATTTTGCGCAAAAGTCTTAAACAGTCAATGGAAGTTGTATTTGAAATAACGTTTATTATGTTTAGCAAATATTATAAATGATATATTGCACTGCTCTCGCCCCATATACCATTATCTAGCCACTGCTACGGTGCAGATCGCCAAGCCTAACGTGATTGGTGAAAGCAGCTCTGAAGGAGGTGGTCTGGATTCGGAAAATCTCGAAGGATCCCATCCATTCGACGGAGACGAAGAGTTTTGGCACACTTCGGTTGGCAAATTCAAGTTCTCTATTGACACGTTGCCTCAGTCTTTACAGTTCATCTATCAACTGCTGAAGGAAATACCGAACATCGACAAAGCAGACATATTGTACTATGTACTGCAATGCTTAAACGTGATGGTTTTGCACGGAGATGCGTTCGTGAAAGCTGCTCGTGACAATCGCGGATTTTTCATTTGGTGTCAGGAGAATATGCTGATCAAAAAGTACGTACAGTTTAGCTTTGCAATCGAATTCTCTTGCTTTTTTAGTTACATTTGTAAGAATCAAATCAGCTTTGCAGGCTCATTTCTCAAAAACAATGTTTCATTTTATATATATGTAACACTCATGATTGCAGCTTATGGGAACTGTGCACTGCCGCACAATCTCACATTTGTCAAGTAACAGTGCCAACCTTGCTTCACTGCATCACACTTCCCATGGGATCGGATGTATTTTGGAAAGTCATTCAAGAAGCATTCCACGATGCTGACTGGAGGGTTCGGTTCGAAGCGGTAGAAAGAGTTACAGGTATAGTGCATTCATAACAATGCAAAAAGGGAAACGTCTGTAACGCCTCTGCTTTCAGTTATAACACGATTCATGGACAGCACTCCGTTGCGCGCAGAAGTTAGTCTCCAAACATCACTGGCCACTGCCTTTTGTCACCTGATTGCGGCATGCGATGATATCAATGTGCATGTCGCTCAA
Organism: Anopheles culicifacies; assembly: GCA_000473375.1. Taxonomy (NCBI): domain Eukaryota; kingdom Metazoa; phylum Arthropoda; class Insecta; order Diptera; family Culicidae; genus Anopheles; species Anopheles culicifacies. The sequence continues at coordinate 19,027 of AXCM01002492.1, read as the reverse complement.
CGTGCTACTCTATACCTCGGAACCGTGCACGACTACGCGATCCAGGCGCTGCTCTACTGTTTGGAAAGTCAGTTTGACAAATTCATCATTGATCGGCCAGTGGTTTTACAGTCCATCTATCAATTGCACAACTCGCTGTCTGATCGCAAAGTTCTTACGTGGGACTTCTTCCTGAACCGCTTTGATACACTTTTTGTGGAAGCACAAGTGAATCTTGAGCGCGTGGGAGATATTTCTTATTTGCGCGATCTACGAAACAGCGAGAACGGCAGCGAGATCCTTTCGACGAAGATCAACAAAGCGCGGGAAGCTCTCAGTCAATCTGATACGACCGGAAGCATGTCAAAGACATTAAGCGCTTCCTTTGGTACCAAATGGCCTTACAAACGTACGATGTCCGCACCGGCAACAATAATACCGCGCCAGGAATCAAAAATCGGTATGTCATCGTTGAGCACGTTTGCACCACATCACGATGTGGCGCCAAGGCTCCTTTTCTCTCTAAAACTGTGTGTCATTAATTTTCCTCTCACGTACCATTGGTTGTTGCATTTACAGAAAAAGAAAAAGTCTACAGCCGCCAAGTGTCTGCACCGATTTTGAAACGGAAAAGCTCTCGTTTTGGGCTAGGTGAGAGTCGGCGACCAGCCGCACGGAAGTGGCATAAACATTCAATGTGTTCATTTTTTTGTCATTTCCGATGGCTATTGGATGTTTCATCCTGTTTGTTTGTTTTTTTTTTATTTTGTATTCTTCGTCCAATTAAATACTTCCACTATCGACGGTGTTTTGCAGATGGACATGTTCATTCGATCAGTGGACAGAATGAAGATTTTCACTTGGGAAGCCTGTACCGAGTAATCGATCTGGAAGAAGCAGACAAGGAAACGATCCACCTGCTTGTCTTTCTACTGATGCAGTTCATGTCCCGGCCCGATCTGGTAAGCGTGCGTCGTTCGGTGCATTTATGCTAAAGTCACTTTTTGTTCTTATTGATTCTGCTTTATACCGTTTTCATTCGATCTCTCTTTCTTTCCCGCTATGGCCAACGTGCGCCCTGTTGACGTGATACGCTTTTGGACGTTTTTCTTCATTTTTCTTTAATCACATTCGGTACTCGGATTTCATACGCAATGATGCACACGCCGTTTATATTTCTGTACGTCGAAATGAAGGCTTATCCCACGGATGAGAAACCACTGTTCAAAATTCAGTCAATCGTGCTTCGGCACCTGTATCTGCTTTTGGGCTACAATCAAGGGGAAAAGTTCTTCCACGTGTCGCCGGCTCGCCTGCGCTGCTCATCCGTATTCAACGCATTTATGGCCAATCTCCCGCAGGTGCTCGATCAGAACCACCAAATGGGTTGGCTGCTACTGCCCACTGTCATTCAGCTGCTGCTTTACGCACCGAATCAGGCGAACGGTGCCTTTCTGCCGCCGGGTGCGAGTAGTGGAACTGATCAAAATCACCACAATAATGTAGTAACGTACAATTTTTCCATTTGGTATTTGGAGCCGCACGTCCGCCGAAACTGGTTGATGTCGCTGCTGGTTATTTTATACAAGTACCAGTATAATCAGGCTTCAATGGCCGATCAGGTGCAGAATTTGATACGTCTTGTTATCAATTCACTCGATGCACAGTTCCACAAATGTCGACGCATACCGACCACCATCATTATGGATTATTCGGCGACACGCTTACGCAACCAAAGTCAACCTTCGCTTGGAACCACATCGGAGCTTGGGGATGAAAAACGTACAATAAACGATAGCAGTCCCCCGTACAGCCCACTGCAAACAACAACCCTTTCTCTGTACGGTTGTGACGACTCTTCCAAAGGACGATCCTCCAGAGGAAAGGCTGTTGGTAAGGTGCGTAAGCACCCTGATGCCGATGGAGATGATACTGAATCGGAGCTCGTCGTTATACCGGAGAGCGACGTGAGCGACAGTACAATTCAAGAAAGCAGTGCACAGGTACGTAACAGTGATAGTAGATTTTAAGTTACATAAGGGTATTTATGTTTTCGTTACATTCAACTGGTGATTGCATGTTGTATACCTTTTTTTCCATATTTAACTATATTTTGTGACAGTGTCTAATATATTTATATCACAAATATATTAATAGATATGGAGAGACCCGGTAGGATGGTGGTACCGGCACCAACGCGAAAGAACTGATATTAGAATCCCTTCTGGGTCGTTCGTCCCTATCAAATACTAATTATGTAGCAGCTTGGTAAAATATATCTGATACAACCTGGCTGTTCTGCAAAATTATAATAACAATAATTGCCAGGCAAATTTAGTCATTTGAGTCCAAGATTATTATTTCAATTCATTTATCAGCAAGCACTTGAGGGCTATTCATATCCTATTTCAATTTCCGAATTATTCACTTATTTACAGGGCTCATTGGAAGATACGGCTAGCAATGACGACGATTCGAACGTCTTAAAACCAGATACAGGTGGCAAAGTCAAGGAAGGATTAGCTAGTCTTAGCCGAACAAACCTCTCCATAATCTGTGGAGCTCCAAAGATTGCAGCAAGTGTACAGCAACATCCACCACAACAGGCCAAATCCAAGAAATCCCATCAAGCGTCAATGTCTATGTCGCTTGAGCAAGCGGATACTGCTTGTAGCAGTAATGCCAACAGTAAAGACCTGGAAAAAGCCTCCACTACTAGTAAGCCGGAAAAACCCGAGAAGACAAGCAGTAATATATTCCGAATGCCTTCGGCCTTCCAAATGTCGTCCCAAAAATGTTCTGTTCAGGAGGGAGTACGAATGATGGTTACATCGTCAATGCTAGGACAACCGAAAGCTCAGGCTATTTTGAATCCCTTTGCTAACGTGCAGAAAGCAATTGTCGTGACGCAAAGTACCAGCAGCAGTAGTAGCGTGTCCAATGGATCGAAGGATGTTGCGACAAAATCCAACCTGCCGTGTGCAAAACAAGGTAAGAGCTTCGACCTTATGACATTCTATTTGAAGCAGTTCATATTAAAAATACAACTCAAACCAGTTTCTTGTTAACAGAGCTTAACTAAGTTTATCAGCTAGAAGAGGATATGTGGAAGCATTATTTTGTTTCAATTTTTGCCTCCGATTTCATAGAAGATCCGATTGTTTTGACGGTTTGTTTATTTCATATCACAGTGAATGTCTACGATATTCTAACGAAACAAACATTCGACCGTCGAGAAAAAATATCATTGTGGAGTTAAACTACAAAACAATGTGAAAATCTTTAAATTTTTCGGAGCACCGAAGTCGACTGCGGATTTGTATTTGCAGACGTATAAGGCTGCGAAGCGTTGTTCTTAAATTGTAATGTAATTAGAACATTTACCTCATATCGTAACACCACGTAACTTCGAAATGTATGATTTACTCCGTCCGTCCAATACGTGATTCACATTCATAAGCTTATTTTATTCGAATGTTAAATGTTGAATGTCAAACTAATTGTTTTTTCCTTTTCTTCATTTCATTTTAAAAGATGATCTTGCAGGTTGTAAAAAACCTACCAATATAACAAACGTTAAACTGGATTCTGAACAAACCAGCTATGAAGTCATTGCAGATTCTATGAAGCCAAAGTTATCTTCCGATGGCACCAATGTTCCTTGTTCCACTAATGTTCAACCATGCATAGAAAGTAGCGAACGTAAAACATCACTATTAGATGCTGCAAACGATTCTTCTACAACATCAAGTGTTAAACCGAACCTTTCAGCCGGTTTAGCCAGAGGTTTTCTCCAGCAGTTACCAATTCCAACACCAGAGCGTTTGTTGCCTATTGGGCAGTATGCAACTGAAAGCGTGAACACCATTGTGGAAAGGGTTCGTGAAGGATTGGCCCTACCAGAAGCAACGAGTTCCAATGATACCACTGATGATCGATCCGACGTAAGTGTTTACTCGTATTGATAAGATTTATGTGTAAGATGTGACTAATTAACATGATTGTAATTGTCGCATATTAGAGTGCTGCCAGCTGCTGCCATGCACGTGATGTATCGTCATCTTCACCGCGCAAGTTAACGAAGCAGAGTGCACTAGAGTCTCCACCACAGGCTCTGGTTAATGAGAATGGGTTTGGCCAACCTGGTAGATCTACTATTAGCAATGCTTTTGCTGCACACACGGAACAAGAAAGTGAGCCAGTACTAGCTGGTGATAGTAAAATGGCAAACCAACAGGCAGAGAAGCATACAAAGCGAACAAAAATGTTTACTGATAGCCAGAAAAACACACGCGTTAAGTATGCTGGCTCTTGGGCACCGGATGCCAAAGACGATGGTTCAGAAATTGATGAACCAGAGAGCTCATCATGTCCCGAAAAATCAGTAAGTATATAGAGTTAGTTTCATTTCTGATTTAATTGGTAAAAAGACAGATTTTTTTCAACTCGAATTCACCTCGAATTGAAGAAAAAGTTATGTTCAGGAAAGTGTGACACACACAGTACTTGCAAAGGGTTCTTATTCTCTAGCACGCTTTTCTTCGTTCACGTTTATAAACACGCTTGTTTAGTTTTGTTGAAATGAATGTCTTTGCTGCCAATTAAATCACATGAGAACGGGGTGAAAGTCACGTTCCCTTTCCCATAATTTTCTATCTAGTGCTTCATTAAATATCGTTAAATCGAACGCTCGAATTGCTTGAAATTAGAGTAACACAATTGTGCAAAAAGCTGACTGGAATTGTTTCTACTAAACTATTTGGAATCAATCCACAATCATCTTTCACTGCCGACTTTCTAGTGTTTCTCCGATTTGATACATTTAGCACAATTTTTCTTATGTATTACAGAGCAGCCTGCGTATTGGAGATGAGTGTATTTGCCATCGCTGCACCGAATGTGGAGCTGTAAAAGAAGAATATACCGATGAGGAAATGGGCATTATGTTAATTGTACTTGGCACATTCATCCATCGAGAGCCTTCTCTTGGTGCACCGTTCTTACCAGAAATATTAACCATCGTCTCGAGGTTTGTTGAAAAAGCAATTGGTTCATGTTTTACCATTTTTCAAAAATGCCGCATACTGCTCTATCTATTTTAAATCACTGCGCATCCCCGGCTTTATGTAAATCTCGGTTCATTTGTAACCTTGATTGCATAATATTTCAGAATTTCTCTACATCCTACATTTCCTTGGCGTTGCGAAAGTCTTACTCATTTGCCAGGTGGTTCCCAATCGGTTGCACATCAATTTATTCGATGCGTACTGCATCAGCTTGCTCCAAACGGTGTGTTTTATCAAGTTTTCCTCACACAGAAAGATGGTAAGTATGAACTTATATTATCCAAAGCTTATATTTCTTTACAAGCTTATCGAGATAAAGCTACATGTAAATCTTTCAATGTCTATCACACAGAAATAACTCGAAAACGATTCTACCGTAGTGTGTCCAACAGCTTGAACGATTTCTCCGAGCTTAACCCAACCAGCCCGATACAAATGCTTGCCGAAACGTTAAATGCTAAGAAAACACTACCGATTGATCTGTTGCCTATTATCTTCCGTAACTTGGCCGAATATCTCCAGTGTGTGCCAATAGATTGCATTGCTGGCAGTGTGTGGTTACCAGTGATACAAGCGCTGGACAGTTTACTACGACGTGTTATATTGATCTTAAGTAATATAAGTGGTTCCGAGCATCTGCTTGACATTATGGTTGCCTTATTGAAAGTACCACAATTATCGAAGGTAAGATGAAAATAGAGCTAAGCGCAACATATTTGTACTAATACTACCATGCACACGTTTCAGAGCATATTGGAGCCCTTTTCTAAGATAATAAGCTTCGCCATACAGAATCTGCATTTAACGCAAAGAGTGTTGGTTGAAATCTGCAGCTTGAGCGGACGGGCATTTGCCAAAGAGCGTGACAAACTGTACCTTGGTAGGCAAATCGTGTTTGATCTCGTACAGGCACTGAAGTTCAAAATCAACGTACCGGATGACAATCTTCTGCTGTTGGTTGGGTTCCTGCTACAAGATGCAGGTGGAATTTTGCCTCCTGGTATCATCGGTGAAATTGCCTGTGGCGAATCGTTCGTACATGCGAACTGCAACATTTCCGAATGTATGCGGCAACCCTATCTGAACGATATACTAGAGTTCCTGGCTGATTTTCATACATTGAGTAAAATTAAGGTAAGACAATTCTACGATGTTCTAAAGAATGTAGTCAGTACTTTAAGTTAATTGAATTTGCTTACTATTTTAGAATTTGAAAGCACCCAGCACCACACCTGGATTATGCGAAGATACGATAGGAGGTGTTTTGAAAGGGGCTATCGCACAATATCTTGCTCTTGAAATGTCTCGTGGGAATTCCAAAGACAGTCGAACAGTTTCCAAATATCTGCCATGGCTAAACAATGCACCATCATCTCTGCAACAAGGGTAAGTACAAGTTAGCGTATTACATACACGTTACTGTATCCGGCGGTTAAAATCGATATGTTATTTTCTTCCGGTTATTATCTATAAAGACCGAAAGAGTTTACAGAATGCGTGGGTCACATGCGGCTGCTGTCCTGGCTTCTAATGGGTTCCTTAACACACACAGCATTGATCGTACGCCGTATTGGTGCAGGTACGACGGCTCCGCATCAAAATCACTTGAGAAGCAGTGCTCTCATCATACAGCCCGTGCCACAGGAAGCTAGTTGTCATATTGCAGATCATGTGCAAGTTATTTTTGCCGGTTTTGCTGAACAGTCAAAGACTTCCGTCTTGCATATGTCTTCTCTGTTCCATGCATTCACCTTGTGTCAGCTATGGACGGTTTATCTTGAGCAGGTGGCAAGTTTGGCGGCGATATCTTCAGAGGCATATAATACCACTCTAAGTGTGCTATTCGAGTTTTGGGCCAAAGTAACGCCCTGCATTCTCCAGCTGGTGTCACACTCCAAGGTAACAAAAATCGTTTGCTAAGCATGATTCGACGTATGAATTATAATTCTTGTTTCAATTCATCCTAGCTGTCGGAGAGCGTTAACCTTCATTTTTTGGGACTTCTGGAATCCTTGAAGGAAACCAGATCTACTATATTGGCCAAATTACTGCCCCTTTGGACACCGGTACTTTCGTCTAATACGCAGCTGTCGGGAACACTACACGTGCGTTTGCAAAACTGTCGCGATGCCGTCCCTAACATTGAAGAGCAAGATTTCCACGCGTCGGAAGCTCTGCTGAAATGGTTACAAAGACTTCAGTTCAAGATGGGACAGATTGAGCTTCAATCATCTACGGCAACACAGTTCTATTCGATTTAAAAGAAATTATGTTGTGCTAAAAACCCTTCATAAATTATATACATCTATTCTTATAAGGAAGGATAAGAATCTACTAACTAAACAATATTAACAACTAGGAAAAAACGTGTGCTATGAAACTGATTATTAACGGACAGCATCACTAGAAACGATGTAAAAAAAAACATGTGTTAGTGTACAATCGTTGTTTAGTATTCGTTGATTGCGATAGAAAGTTGATATGTGTATGTTTAGTAAACGTTAGACACAAATAAAATACGTTGTGGAAGTAATTGGATTTCCTTATCACATTTTAGCCTCCCTCTTTTCCTCTTGTTATTTCTCGCTAGTGTCTGATAAAACTATGCAAAAAGGCACACAAACGGAAGCCATCTTTAGAAATAATGATTACTTTTCACGTCAATAGCTTGCATACAAAGTATATTCTCGTTAACAATCTTTATATTTTATACGATTCCTTATATTGACTGCTTAATCTCGCTTGCTATTCTAACAAGTTGATTGTTTAACACTCATTTACAAACTTTTCATAAATTAATTGGATTGATTTTATTGAAGTTCAACTGCATTTGTAGACCGGATCGTCCACATTGTAAAGCGATTAAATCGATGCATTAACCCAGTCACGGGCAGAAATGAGCAGCCCATTTAATTCGTCAAACTAGTTAATTTTGCCTGTATCCTCTTTTAATGTAACGGTACGGTTGAAAACTAATTGACCGTTCCTGCTGTCCGGATCAACGGAGAAGTAACCGATGCGCTCGAATTGAAACTTATCGAACACTTCACTGTTGGCCAGATGCGTATCGACGTATCCGCATACAGTCCGAATTGTGTCGGTGGCACAATCGCTCAAAAATCCTGCCGGAACCTCATTACTATCTTCGGGGTTTTTGTGCATGAACAGTTTCTCATACATGCGCACTTCCACCGGGACTGGTTTGGCTACCCAGTGAATATAGGCCTTCGGTTTTTCCGTAGCAGTGCATTGTTCAATTCGGCATTTTAATTCTTCCACGGTGTTCGACTTGCGAACAATGCTTTCCACCCGCAGCATGGATCCAATGTACTTCAGACCGACCGGTTGGCCTGGTGTCAAACGACGGAAGGATTTATCAGCGTTTTCCATGAAATCAGACTGCTCGATATAAACCACACGATCGAACCAAACCATGTGTGTTCCTTTTTCAGCCATGGTTGGAAAATCGGCCACCGGAACTTGAATCGGCCCGTCATGAGGATAATTTAGTATCGTAATCTTCAGCGGTTCCAGAACTGCCATTGTACGTGGTGCAGTCAGATTCAACACATCTCTGGCAGATGCTTCGAGGGCAGCAGGATCAATGGACGTTTGTGCTCCCGTAAGACCCATTTGTGCACAGAAATTATTGATCGCTTCGGCTGGATAACCCTTGCGACGCAAAGCCGATAAAGTGAACAATCTTGGATCGTCCCAATCGTTAACAATATCTAAAGGAGAAGGAAGAAAAAATGGGAAACACAAATTAGTTAAGAACACCTGCTACCTGTTGCATTAGGTCCCGGGTTTTGTATTACTTACTCTCAGTGATAAGCTTGTTGATTTTGCGTTTTGAAACTACGGTGTAGTTCACGTTAAGACGTGCATATTCCCACTGCACGGGACAGTATATGTTAAGGGCATTGCATAGCCAGTAATAGGACGATCTTCTTGATTGGAACTCCTTCGTGCAGAGGGAATGGGTGATATCCTCCAAGCTGTCACACAAACAATGGGTGTAGTCGTACGTCGGATAGATACACCATTTCGTACCGGTTCGGTGGTGGGGAATAAATTTGATCCTGTAAGCTACTGGATCCATTTTTCCCTCTTCCAGCGTAATTTTCATGCGCAGCGTTGCGGTTCCTTCGTCGATTTTCCCATTCTTCATATCTTCGAAAAGCTGCAAGCTTTCTGCCACTGGACGATTTCGCCATTTGGATGGCTCCGTAGTAAATCCCTTCATTTGTTCAGCAGTTTGATGACACACGTACGCCATGTCTCGTTTGATGAGCTGCACGGCAAAATCATATAACTGTTGGAAGTAATCGGACGAGTACGTAATTTTATACGGTTTGTACCCGAGCCATTCGACGATGTCTCGAATGCCTTTTACAAACTTTTCTTCCTCCTTTTCCGGATTAGTGTCGTCGTAGCGCAAAAAACATATGCCATCATTCGCAGCTGCATAGGCAAAGTTTATGTTAATAGCTTTGGCGTGACCTATGTGTAGGATTCCATTTGGTTCCGGTGGGAAACGTGTGCGCACTTTACCGCCCGTGCGTTGCAGGTGCTCTTTCAATAATCGCTCTGTTTCGGGAGTAACAACATAGCCGTCCGTTTTAAAGTTCTCACCCGGACGATGGAAATCTACATTCCGCATCAGATCAACCATGGACCGTGGCCCATCTGGCCGGCCACTGTTAACCGTTGGCTCAATCGCAGACACTGCTTTTGGTGCGTTTGCAACCGGGGGATCGCGTCGTTTTTTAACTATTTTTTCTTCATCTGCCTCCGTTTTAGGGCCTAGCAAATCGAAAACCTGCACATCAACCTCACTTTTCAGTGCCTTACCATCGACCCAGGGTAGCGCGGCTCGAATTTCGGTAAGCAATTTTCCGACGTTAAACCGATAGCGCTGTTCAACGATATCTTCTTGGTACTTTGCGATGGTGGTCTCAACTGCTCGTTCAATTTCTTCTGGTGTCACCACCACCCCGACACCGCAGGCCGTATCGAAATCGGATTCGTCGAACGTGGCTTTCGTAACGTTAGCTAGCACATACTCTAGAGCTTTATCCACGCGCAAACTCGTGTCCAGGCTGTGGTTCAGGATTTTTTTGACTATCAATTCCAAAAACTGGGCACTTTGCGGCTTCATCTTCGAGCACGCCTGGAACAACAGCGGTTTTTGTGTAGAGTTTAGCTCTACACCCGGCGGAAAGTAGGAGAAGGCACGTGTAATCGTGGCGGTGAGAGTTGCATTTTTAAGCGTTTCTTTGATCTTCTGATCGGTCAGTCCTAGTGAAATTAGATGTTCCATGACTGCAGGCAATGCGCTGATGAATAAATAGTGAGATAATGATGAAAGATTAATGTTTTTTACATCACAATAAAACTAAAGCGATTGAAGAAAAAAGTATGTACCGCTCACACGTATGATGAAATAAATGACAGCAATCTGCAGACAACGAATGTATGCACGGCCCTTCACGCTTGACATTTAACGAAAGTAATTTTATGATAAAATTAACAATACGACATTTTATAATGTTTATGATGATAAATTATAATATTGTCATAAAATATCTACAAGTTACCCAGTGGTAGAAACTATACCTGAACAAGATGTTAACCCTTATGCACAAAGCCACTACGGCAAGATGATAGAATTTGCCACATCTGTTTGGTTATCTGTTTGGTTACTGGATGGATAAATCTACTGTTCCACAATTTTTCGCACAAAACACAAAACAAAAAAAAACAGTTTATCGTGGATTTGCGTGCATGCATAACAATTTCTTGAGCGTATGGGAACTTTTCATTTTTTTTTATTTAGACTTGACATTTCCATATCGGTAATGTGTAGCCGCGACCTAATGAATGTTCTGCACGTCAGGTATCCAGAAACAATAACAAACCAGCAAATGAAACAAGCATCGTGCTTAGCAGATGGTGTTATTTAATAACTGTGGCGGTAATTGAGTTTAGCAATGCTTCCAGTGTTACTTCACGGTTTACGATCTTCGCTCTCTCGGCCACCGAGGAGCATGAATGCGGTAAGCAATACTGTTACTGCAGACATTTTTGATGGTAAAAGCTTCAATTGAATGCTTTCTATTTATGCAGGCTCTTTTTCATCGTTCTACTGCCTGCAATGCCGAAGATGTGGCGAGTGTGCAGAAGGCTAAGATAAGTAAGGCAATGAAAGCTTACTTGGAGCGCGCAAAAGAACATGAAAGCTGTATGGAAACTGCACGGTTAGAGTATAAACTGGGTAAACGACATTTGGCCAACATGATGGGTGCGGACGTGGAAAGTTTCACTCAACAAGATATCGATCAGGCGGTGCAATATTTATTCCCATCCGGGCTTTATGATCCAGCCGCAAGACCCACTATGAAGCCACCGGAAGAATTCATTCCTAAAACGAAGGGTGCTGAATTCGATGAGACGGGTCGGCCGTTTCACACCTTGTTTTACACGGGAAGGCCGAACTTCTTTCAGATGCTGTTTGTAAGTAATAAGCATGGCATGCCCTTTTTATAAAGCATCGCTTTCAAACGGCTATGCATATTTCAGGACATTGTTGAAACTATCAACAAACTAAACGTGATGGAAGATGCCACCAGACTCAAAGGCAAATCGTTGGATTCGGCAAGGAAGATACTGTAAGTAACAGGAAAGCGTTGTTCATACGTTTCTTATACTATGCGGTACGTTGTATTGCAGAGACACTACGGGATCGGAATGGTTGCCTAAAGAATTGTTAGAAAAGAAAATTGTCGAAACCATTTCTGACATTGAATATGAAAACTTTGTCAGCGCTATGCAACGTCTTGTGAGTCATCCACTCTCTGAACTCGCAAAAGCATTTGTGAATGAATATAGGAAACCTTTAATTTCGAAGCTCGAAAACGATACCATTCCTACGCCACAGCACGATGCCGATGGTCGACAGTATGTGACGATATATGGTAAGATGTTGCTTAGTTGTTGATTTTATAAAAATTATTCAAACGAATTATTTATTATCTGGTTTTAGAGTGTCTTCGTAAAACTGCCCGTGGGGATGTCACTATTAAATTTCCTGGTACCGGTAAAATTGAGGTTAATGGACAGGATTTACGCAACGTAGGAAGTATACAGCAACGTGAGCAGGTAAGTTCCATAACAGAATATTGTTGAGAAAGTATAACTTTCGGTACCATAGTTGGTCACTGAGTGTGGTCACCACAGCTAGTGATTATAACCATATTCTTTACTATACCGGCTGGAAATGACTGAAAATTAGTAGAAAAAGGTGATATTATTTACCAATATCGACTCAAGTAAAACAATAATTCAGAAGATGCGTGAAATTGTAATGTTTTAAGCGCATGAATAAGGTGATGTCATAAAACAATCATAAAAATTTGCTATTTATAAATTATGCAAGCTACGTTAGCCTTATTTTTTTTATCTTTCATACTTGCTGCTCGATTTTTCCATCATTGGAGCAACTGTGGAATACGAAACATATGCTGCTGTCCACCAGGATCCTAGATATTTGTTTTATATTCTTTCATGATCGAGTCTCACTTCTGACAAGATGTTTATTTTTCGTAAATTTTCCCTCGGTCCGGATAAAAATAACAGGGGGCACTTTTTTCATTAGAATCACAATTGTTTATTTTCGCAGAATTGTCACTGATTGTAATTTTTAAAAATCACTGCTAAAAGTGCGGTGAAATCTCATGATCGTAATCATATTTATATTCTATTGTGCAAACTGTTTTCATTATCGTGTTCATTACGATGGATTGAAGAAGAAATTACAATATACTATAGAAGTGATACTAATGTCGAATGACACGACGTGTCAAACATCCATTTGAACATTAGGCTATTGGTTGCCTTTCTGTAACCAGTAACATTAGTGAGACATAGTTTTTAAAACTAATGTCGAGTTTCCGTGGTAATGTTATATGTATACTTTATACTATGTAAAATCACATATGTGTTGTTGCTGTGGACAATGTATGACCGAAAGTTGGACTAAGTTGTCACAAATTTTGTTTTGTCTCATCAAAAATTGATTAAAGTAAGCTTCAGGTTAGATTAGCATCATGGACCACATTTTAGGACCATGCTTCTATTGGACGGTGTCGATGATGACATTCTTGTCCATGATAAATCATTAGTTCGGTTGAACGTTTTGTTTTGGACTCTTGTTTAATAATTGAAGAACCTGGCGCAACATCTGCTGATTCTCTTCTACCGATGATCTCAATTCTGCGATCTCTGTTGCAATGTTACCAATGTAGTCACTGTGCTCGTCTAGTTTATTGGTGAGACCGTACAGTGTCGGTGTATCGTAGGCGTATCCAAACTTCGCAGTATGGTCACTGTTTGAAGACGTTAGCCTTATACCCCCGTTGGGGGCCCGTCGATTGCCGGGCATTATAAAGTTACTTTCCGAACGATCGTACAATTTGGGCCGCATTCCGTTCATCACTGTCGACGCTTTCTGTGGCTCGTACGATAAATTACGACGTACAGTAGAGAAACTTTTTCTGATATAGTGCTTCTTCTGTTTCGCCACCTCGTACGCCGCCATCATAATGTCCCGCGGGAGTCTTGTTTCTCCGGGGTTGAGTGGTTTGACACTCAGCACCACACGGTAAGCTTGTGGCGAAACGAGCGCTGTATAGTACAGCAAATTGCGCAACCAGTTTGGTAACCAACCGTTAAAGAGAGCCGATTCGATATAGGATATAAGTTTAGTCTGTCGCACTAATTTTGACAAGCCGGCCGTTTTCTTCAATCCTTGTATGTCATGCACGGCAATACCGATGAGCAAGTTCATCAGAATGACTGTAACGAATAGCAGGAACAATATAAAAGTGATCTGCGCACTGATCTCAAGCAAAAACGGTGGATCTTTGCCATCGGGATCGTTGATCAATAATTCAAGATCTTGTTCGCCCGTCATCATTACTAGCACCGTGATAAACCCCATAAAGGGATTTGCGAATGATGAGGAAGAAGGAAAGATGACACAAAAACTGATCGTGAAGCCTATCAACATGCACGAATACGCCATGAACAGTTTGGCAAATTCAACTTGTACCTTGGTGTACATCGCAACATAGGCACCAAAAACGGGCAACTGCCCAATCATTAGCATCAGATTGGTCCAACCAAGCAGTACTGCGAATGCCCCCACATGATTTTGCCATGTGTATGTTCGTTTGGTGTAAATGTGCGAGATAACGAATACGCTCATTATGATGAACCATTCAATGGCATTCTCTGTCTGAGTGACGTAGTGTTTCAGTGAGGAATACCCGGTTATGCCATAGATCTTACGACAGATCTCAATGATTGTAATAGCTACTAGCACCATCCACTGCATTTCCATGACGAAAGGATTGTTGCGCAACATGTCCCCAAAGATGGACTGCTTTTGGCAGAGCTCCTGTTCCTGGATCGTTTCCTTCATATCCTTGCTGCCGTTGTAACAGTTGTGCGCTAGCACTGTGAGTACGTACAATGTTAAAAACAGCACGAATGTAAAGCAAAACAGCAATCGTGCGATGTAGTATTTGCGTATTTTGTTCCACTTGATGTAGAGGAAGGCCGAGCACAGTGGATGCTGCAGAAACTCCTTTTGTCCATCGTCCACGAAAGTGTTTAGGTAGCTGATTTCCCTAGGGTGACAATGCTGCAAAATACTGCGAAAGTCAAGTTCCAATTCAACCTCTCGGCTGGATGAATCTTGCGAGTGTGTTAGCGTGATAGCTGCGTCCAACTTGCACTGTATGACTCCAAGGGAGGCCGGAGTTTTACGGCTGATAATATTGAGCGCACTGGTTCCTTTGCGCGATTTCATAGTCACATCAGCGCCGTGGTAAAGCAATGTTTCGACACAAGGTCCTAGTGCGTCTAGTGCTGCGAGATGTAGTGCCGTAAATCCGTACATATCACGTTGATTGACGTTAGCACCCCATGCGATGAGCGTTTCAAGCATCTCCACAGCAGTGTCGGATTTGCTTACCGCAGCGTGCAATGCCGTACGTTGGTCAAAGTCGGCCATATTTGGATCACAGCCACCAAGTTTTAGAAGAGCCTCGACGCAGTCAGCACTGCCACTACGGGCCGCCAGATGCAGCGGTGTAAATCCACGATGGTTGCGCGCCCGAACATCAGCACCACGTGCTAGCAATTGCGTTACACAATCTAAGTTACCTTCATCTGCTGCAAGATGTAACGCGGTCATCTGCTTGTCACCCTGTTGAATACGCACATTCGGATCAGCATCAGGACATTCCAGCAGAGCAGCGAGACACTGGGCATGGCCGAGATCGGCGGCCAGATGAATTGGATTCGTTCCATTTCGTTCGAGTGCGTTTACATTCGAGCCGTGGGCGATGAAAAATCGAAGACATTCGATAGCATTTGACCGTACTGCACAGTGCAAGAGAGATTCCTCGCAATGCTGCTTGTTTGTTGGCACGTCTATACGAGCGCCGTTTTTAATTAGCAACTCAGCAGTAGCGAGTGAGTTTCCGAATGCGGCGCAGTGTAGTGGAGTGTACCACTTGGGCAGCAGGTTAACATCAAGCCCGCGATGAATCAGAAACGCACAACATTCGATACAATCGCTGAACGATGCCAGATGAAGCGCGGTTAAACCGTTAGAGTCGCAGAAGTTTATATCCGCCCCAAGCTGAACGCACTGCTCGAGGAGCTGGAACTTTCGTAAAAAAGCCGCCCACAGAAAGCAGATATTTTTCTCGAACTGTTGTCCTCCGCTGGCTGAATTGTTGTTGGGAGACCCAAACGCAGAAGTGTTGGTTGCTGGGCACGGGGCAGATGGTGTTGGTGTTGTACACAGTAACTGTTCGATGGTCGAGGCATCAAGTGAAGGTTCGAGTTCGAAGCTCTCAAGCAGTGACACGCGGCCACCTGCTAGACGCATCTGCTCTGTGAGAGATACGCGAATGATGTCATTGCAGAGTTGGGCACTAGATTCGGAGTAACTTTCATCGTAGCTATCGTAAAGATTGGGGGCACCTTCGGCGGGCGGAGACGGTCCTACCTCCATATACTCGTAACTGTCAATGTGAGATTTACGTCCATTAGCCTGACCTGTTCCACTGTGTGGTGTAGTTGTTTTGGTACTAGAATTAGTGACGATAGAGCTTTCCTTGATCGTTGCAGACTTGCTATGATCATCAGCTGAAGTGGGACTAGTTCCATCTGCCACATTGGTTACCACATTTTGCATAATCGCTTGCTTGCTGATGGTGTCTTTTGGTATACCATTTTCGATCACGATCGATTCTACTAAGGCAGCTTCTGGATCTATTGCTTGTGGAATTGTATCCTTATTAGATGATGCATTAAATCTATAATTGCAGAACGGATAGGCAGTTTAGAAATTTTATTTCGCCATCGCTAATTCTGTCACAACGCATTTTTTTCTGAGCAGCAGTTTTAATTTAAAGAACTCTGTTTACCTCAACACAGGTTTGGATATAATTCTATAATATGACTTCTTTTGCGTAGCATGCATAGTAACATCGCCACAGCAAACAGAAAACAATGATCAATAGTGTGTAGCTATGGGGTTAAAGCTACCAACATTAACTTGTTGTTTGTAAAAGGTTTGCTCAGGCTAAAGCTCTGTTGAAAAAAAAGAGTTTAAAATTTGAACTGCTTACCTGGTAGCCAAGCGTGGAAATTTGATGGTACCATTCTCAATGCAGCTTACTGTCCGAAATATTCTAGGTGGTCGTACTGGTGGTGTAGGGGGCGGTGTACTATCACTATCTTTAAAGCCATAATTGTCCATTTTGAAGCTCTTGTCAGGCAAGAGCCCGGATGTATGTTGTGTGAGGTTTGATGTGGTTTGTTTAATCTGTTAGTTCAATTTGTAGCGCTCTATTGTTTTGAGAGCAGCTATTGTTATTCTTGTCAGCTGAGAATGGCGTCGGAGCTAGAATACCCATACCACGGTGGCGGCGATTCATACTGACTGTTCCATTTGTGGTTTTGGTGTAGAGAGAAGGTGTTTGATGCCGCTTGTTATTTTATTTTATCTTTTCAATCCCCTGTGAACCGTGTTCGTTTGGCAATGTCGCGGATGGACAGCTATTGATCGGCCTGTTGTTGCTGTTTGCTAGAGGGATAATCATCAGCACTACACCTGAAATATACCAACAGAAAAGAGATACAAAAATTCACATTTGTAACATTCCGGGAGCGACAGAGAAGCAAACATTTTAGCTGCGGGGTAGTTTGGTATACATAAAAACTGGATTTAAAAAAAAGAAAAATGAAATGATTGGAATGATGGTGGGAGACATAACGGAAGAAGAGACGAGCGATCTTGATTTTGTGCCGACTTGTATTTGAAACGAGTTTTTGCACACACAAAAAACCACCTCGTTTTGGCCTGCTGCCGTCATCGAATTCGGCGTTCAGTGAAAAAGTGTTGGCATATGAACGATTGAAAAGTTTGGTTTGTGGTATTTTCTAAAATGCAGTGTAATTTCTTATTTATATTTTAAGTAAAACACTACATGCAATGTAATAATAACCATCGTTCCCCGATGTTGCTAGTCCATTGATCTGTACAGTTAAGTACACAAAAGATATGTGCATATTATAATGACGCCATGCGGAACGAACTAGTTGGAATATGTATATCGGAATCAATGCAAAATATGCTTTTTCATGGGAACGTAATGAATGGTTGCCGAGGGCGAGACTAAAATCCGTTGCAATTGTTGCTAGTCAAGCCGTTGAGCGAATATATGAGATTCTGGTTGATGAATCGTGCTCAGTACGGATACTAGGAGAATTTTCGCGTTTATTAAGCCCAAAGCTAAAAACGCCTAAAACGCGAGAAATGTATGTGCAATTCATCTCTAAAACATCTTACTATCCCACGTCTCTTCTTATGGGAATAGTCGTAAAAAGCGGCGATAAAATTTATGTATGATGAAGATCAACAATGGAAACAATCTATTTCGTTTGTGCTGTTCTCAGATGCAGAAAGGAAACGGTGACCAGGCGTGGAACAAAATCACAATCAATTTTTCTTATCACAGACACACATACGTACACATACAATCACACACGCGCATAATTTATAAATGCAATCACTTTAAAGTTGTGTCTTGCGTTGTGGTACCAGGAGTAGCGCACATTGTTAGACCAATGTCGGAAAAAGCTTACTGCTTGACAATACACCGATGAATTGATAACTAATTCTAATACTGAAACTCACGTGGCAACATTAAATTTAAAGTTAGCAGGTAGACAACTTTGCTACAAGTGATGTGGCAACTCACAACAAAGCTTTTGATGATCAATAACACGACACCTACCTAACCTGAATGAGCCAAAAGGTTTGGTAAAGATTACTAACCGATCGCAAACACGCGACCGTTCGTGCACGGTGGTAACTGTCAGACTAGCGGGTTCAAAATATTGCCGAGTGTCGTCTCGGCCCGGCTGTGCGATTGTCTGCTGCTGTGGATCAAACCACATAGAGGACAAACACAACGGCAAACAGTAGCATGCCCTCACAGCATCATTCCATTGTACACGCAGTGAACTACGTACCATGTTCTGAGATGAAGCATCTGATTTCTGACTTTTTCTTTTGGATGATAACAATCCATACGGATGAAGCGTGTCGAAACAATCTAAACCGATCAAATAGAGATAAATGAATGGGAAGAGCAATGTGTGAGCGAGCAAGAGCAAATGTTTGATCGTGCTAGTGGTTGCGTCGGGCTCTGTATACCATGGGTATATGACAACATTTTGAAAGATTTGAAAGAACTAACACACTGGAAGAGACCTGTTCTCTTCGGCGGGACATCTATTACGCTCGTAAATAAAGCAGATACATGCATATGGTATGGTCAGCAGTGGTCGGCAAACTGATCCACAATGATGATCACGTTGATGATGATTGAGAAAGA
>KI423162.1:9162-32842 GCA_000473375.1 Anopheles culicifacies | reverse complement strand
TTACCGCTATTCGCACGATTCGCCGGCCCCTGTTTGCCAATTAATAACCGAAGCGTACCGTGCTGAGGCGAAATTCGATTCCGGGATTTTAATCCCGCTTGGCGGAAATTGCTACACTCCAACGCAGCTTTGTACCCTCGATCTTTCTGGGAAAAAGAGAAATAAATCGAGTGTGAGGAAGAGAGAGAGAGAGAGAGAGAGAGCTTGTGGAGGATAAAAGGGATGTCAAACCGAGTGGAACGGAAATGGCCGATTAGCTAGGCAGGAGTGGACTAAGGTGTGGCAGGTAAAAAAAAACTAGAACGTCGATAGCTTCCACTATCGAAACGGTAGCTGCGTACGGTATTCCGGTGTGGCCGTGTGGTTCACCGTGGTACCCAAAAACATTGGCGATCTAAATGTGGTTCGTGTCAATAAAGCAGCGCGAGCAAGCAACACGGTCAGTTGTGCCAACAAAACGCACCGTGTAGCCAGTCTACCGCAGCTTGATTCTACGTTTCGCGTACCTCTCGCAACAGGAAAGCTCACAAAGCCCCCCCAACCCCCCGGTCCCAAAACAGCATTCGAACCGATATTGCTGAGGGTATTTGGGGATTAAGGTGTAGTTACTGCTGTGTAGTGTACCTGCTCTGCCCAGCCACTTTGCGCGAGGGTGAGCATTTTAATTAAACCGTCGGCCGATAAAGCTTGGAAGCGTGCCACCGGTGCGTTTGCTTACCGAGCGAGGTGGATCAAGTGTGAGGAATTAAAGCAAAATCGATCACGCTTTATGTAACGATTAGTCGCACCGTTGGGAATGGGAATCGGTACGGGGTGGGAACATGAGAACAATGGTTTGAATATTCATTTACGCGAATTAGTAGCAATCGTATGAAATGAAAACAAAAAAATGGATCGAGCTACAGACGTGGCACCAAAAGGATAAAACTGAAGCGATAGCTGAAATAAAAAAGTTTTAAAATACGAAAGGTGTACCGCGTCTAAAGGAACTATTTTCTAAATATCAAATAGTCCAAAATAGGTATTTTTTCTCAAGCTAAATTTTATATTATTTTCGTATTCATAAAATTGCACGCATAAGTTCAGTTAGTTCGTCTATTGACGAAAACACTAATAGGATGATGCCGAGAACAGGAATTGATACTACTAGAGTACTAGTGATTATACAAAGACATTTAGTTCTAATACCCAAGTTATAAACTCTAAGAGTGAGGAAACTGAAATAGCCTCAACATGTGACATCACATGAATTCCTAGATCTCAAAGTTCCTGGGATTTCTTTTCACGTTTTGTAGAATTTGTTGGAGAATCGTTTCATTAAGGTTACTACAATTTCCGACGAAGCTTCAGCAAGCTTAGCATGGATTATGTTCGACGAAGAACAAACGGTTTGCGAGCCGTACTTTGCCGACCACTGCCCTAAGTCAATGAGAAAAGTAACAACTCTCAAATAGTCTGTAATACATGACATACAAATGCTCTAGGCCTGGGTTCAAATGTCGACATCTTTTAACGGGTAATCTAAGTTACATATGACTTTGGGCTATTATACCTCAATATTGAGATGTTATTAAAGAACCAAATAAGAAAAAGAATATAAGTAGGAGATTTTAAATTTTCAAAAATTATTGGTTATGTTTGCCCTAATTCTTCGATTAGTTTCACTTCAAGAGGACAACACTGGTGGACAAGTCTAGAAGCATGATTTATTTATGCAACTTGTATTCTGAGCTATCTAGCTTTAATTGGGACACTAGGTCGCCATCGACAAAGGTTATGGAGCCAAACACGAAAAAAAGAAACAATTAAGGTTGTATCGAAATTCATTTTGCAACTGGTGCAATACAGTTCGATTTCGACGAAACTCACTATACGCCTAAAAGTATGCTATTTTGTGTTTCGAGCTTTTATTCCCTGTTCGTTCGAACCACGCTTCTGCGTTGATTACTCACCTGAAATAGGCAACGGAAGGAGAACTCTCGCTGACAGATGATGGCATTATGGCAGCCTTGCACCAGTACGCGGGCCCACGCCGCCATATCCCGGTTCGTCTCCGACCGTAACCAATGGCTAACGACGCCCCGTGTCGTACCGCACCGGATGCAGAATACGCTCGAATGTGTGCTCTAAAGAGGAAGGAAAAGCGGAAAAACAAATGAAACGGTATAAATGAGCAAACATATAAAAAACAAAGAAACAAACAATACAGCAGGGACTAATGGAATGCTTTGAAAAAAAAAGGCTGCAAACACGAGTTAGAGTAAAAGCTGGAGAGCTTTTCACTCCGGGCGAAGATACAACATGTGTGTGTGTATGGCTGCAAGGGGGGATATACTTACAGAGTTGGAACCAACGGTTGATGTGTTGCCCGCACCGGCTAACCGTGTGGCCACCAGGGGACAGCTTTCGAACGGTCTGCTCCACGCTTCCACCGACCAGGGTGCGCTTTCGTACAGGCTGCCGTGAGAAGGAGAGAGAGAGAGAGAAAAACAAATGGTGCCGTGAAACAAGAACAATGAGCAAACCAAACGAAACACATCAGCAATTGGAGCAAAGGTTTAAAACGCGCGTGTGTAAAATGGCGAATAATAAAACGAAACACAAACAGACATCTACAGACCCAAAAAAAAAAGTACAAACAGAACAAGACAACACTGTAACAACGCCAAACTGTCCGGCAGCAAGTTTGTACGCGTTAGCGTTCGCAAGAGTGTTCAACGAGAAATTAAAAACGAATGAGTAGAGGAAAAAACACAGCACAGGAAAAGTAACGCGGTTGGGGATGGGGAGGATACACAACGGTGCGATATTTGTGAAACAAAGTCCAGATAACAATAGGAACAGCAAAAAAAAGGCACCATCCTCACATCACAACCTCCCAGGACACAATGTCTAACCAAACAAAAGGACAGCATTTTGATAAGCGAGAAGCGACAGAATTGGAAGGACCATTTCACTGAAGGAAAGGAAAAAAAGTAAAAAATAAGGAAGCGAATTTCCCACTAGCCGTTTCGTTTCTAGCTCGGTAATGAGCTTAGTACTCGCAATATTTCAATTTGCCCTCAAGAAAATGCGAAAAAATGAAAGTGCCTGTGGGGGTGGGGGAAATTATTTCAAGATTAGATTCCATCCCCAAAACCGATCTCATTCCATATACCGGGGAAAACTTCGAAGAAAATGTAGCATTAAAATCCCAGAACAAAAAAACAACGAAGAAATGCAATGGAGGCGCTGCACGGTGGGATAGCGAACAACAAACGAGCCGACATATTGTTTTTTGAATGTATTTTTTATCTTTAAATTTATGGTTATTGTTCTTGATGGAACCAATCAATAAAGCCAATGAAATAATTAGATTTTCAAATATGGCCACCATATCATACAATAAATTCCACTTCTAAAATGCGAGCTAAATATAGATATATCTATAGAAATATAGATAGAATTTCGATAGAAACTAAATTTGACAATTTCAAGGTCTTCCGCGAGTTTGTATGAAATTTAATTGATTGTTAGGCATTAGTATGTATATGGATGGACAAAATTGGATTCTTAGTCACTGCTAAGTGACTAACCAAAAACAAGTGCCAAATTTTATGTCATCGTGTTAGTTTAGTAACTTATTGAAAAATGTAATTCCAATGAAACCCTGATAATCCGGGTGACGTTTAAACAGATATCATAACATACATTTAACTTAAAGCACTAATTAAACAAATAATAAATACAATATTAGAATTAAATTTAAAGAAGATTAAATTAACAGAAATTATTACTGTAAGAATTGAAATAAACTCAAAATAAAATACACGTAAAAAAAGGTTCGTATCTAGGCGACAAACAGTTATTATGCTACTCCATTTATTGCATTTAGCCCATCACTTCTATATTAGACAATAATTAGGCAAAAAATATAACAATACGGCCTGGCCATTCTTCATGGATTAACACATTTAAATTAATGTTTTGTTTTATTTTCTGTAATTTTTTTGTCGTTCATTTACTTAAACCAACTTTATGTCCCTTCTCTGTACCATCGTGCGGCGTGAGGAACAACGGACAACCGTTTTGATGTTAAATTCTTTTTTTTTAAAAGGCACGGAATTTTCCGAGCGTGCTGCTTCCGCCTTCAAGTTATGTTGTCGGTGGCAGGACGGCCACGTTTTTGTGCGCTGCAGCTGCCTTTCCTCGTTCCGATGTTCGATAAAAAGCGAGATAAAAATGTACCAAATGAAGCAGCACCAAAAGGGCATGAGTTTTTGTGTGAGTGTGTGCTGACGGGAAAGGTAAACAGATACGGGTCATGAACATGAAAGTCAGCGCCCAATGGCCATCATCATCATGGGTGGTGCAGTACAAGAGTGCATGAAACGGTCAACATTTGCCCAGCAAATGTTCCGACCTTACTTTTGACCCTCAAGGGGGAGAGTGTTGTGTTTTATTCTATGTAAAGTAAAGTGCTTCTCTTGAAATTGCATTCTCATTACACTTTTTCGTTGTCCGTGTGTAAGTGGTAGCACCGGCGTAGAACGAAACATTAGTAACGGGAAATGCCATCAAAATGGGGTAAGGAGTAACGGGTGGAAAAACCCAGCTTCCTCGAAATGTACAAATGTCCACACGATGTAGCGCCGTGCAATTTAAGTGCTCAACAGTACAGAAGCACCCACTGGAACGGGAAAGCGAAAGACGTTGGCACAAAATAAAAGAAGTCATCCGAAACTTAAACAAAACAAAATACTTGTGTTGACAGTAATTAAGGAAGCATTCGGCAAAGGCAGTGCGCCGAATGTTGGTGCTGAGTTTTGTCTTTCTCTTTCTCCGTCTCTTAAATGAGCTTGCTTGAAAAATGTTCCTTTCGAACGTTTCTTATCGCAGAACATGGAGCACAGACAACCATGCCACTCCTTAGAAGGATGGTGCTTGAGTAGCCCCTTTTTTCTGGTTTGCTTTTCTTCAACGATAATTAAGCCCTTACCCTGGCATGGGTTCGCCTGGCACACAAAGTGCTGCAATTCGTCTTGCAGGGCTTGGCTGCTCCAAAATGCAATGAATGCAATCTGAAGGATGGTGAACAAGTAGATGAAATGATGGATTTTATTTTATTCGGTTTTTGTTAAAAATATGAAGTGCTAGGACGCGATTTATGATAGAAAATGGATGAGAATTTGCAGCTTTCGGTGGTTTAACACGAATGATGCGTTAGGTGCTTGATGAGTACTATTCGGTAGCACTTTACTTTGGATCTTACTTGTTGGATGCGGAGTATATCTTCTCCAATCAACGAAGCTTAATTTCTTATGCGAGCCAATGATGTCTATCCCAGCAGTACGATTGAAGCCCTTTGTTGAAAATTATCCTCACTTGCCCAGCTAAAATATCACCCAAAATTAAAATTAGCAATTGTTGACAAATTTTGCATAATGTTACTGGGAAGTTTTATAAAAAAGTTTATTTTTCTGCCTCAAATTGATTAGGCTTATGGTATTGGGATCTATGATCTTCTTCTTCTCTTATGGCTCTTCAACCTCGAGAGGTCTTGGCCTGCCATTTCTGTACCCGCAACAAGATAGTCAGTCCTGCGTACGGGGGAAAGGTCCGAATGGGATTCGAACCTCGGTCCTGTCTGTTCGAAGACCGGCGCCTCAATCTCCTCAGCCACCGAACCGTTCCATCTATGGTACCTTTCACCGATTTTTCTATATGCATTTTGACGTTTGGTGGCTTATGCGCTTATAGTTTTCCATGCAAACTGAGGAGCCAAATAAGCCTACTTATTTCTTAATAGAACCTTTACTTAATACCAGTTTCAATCAGTGACTCTACAAATGTCAACACAAAACATTTTTCTAACAGCTCTGAAGCAGTTCAGGCCATGATTTCCAAATTTTATTATCCTAAATATATATTTAATGAACGTTTGTTGAAACTATTATTTAATTTAGATTGAAAAAATTTATTTGAGTTTAATATAACTATTTTATCGAAAATCGTCAATAATATTACATTGTATCGGCCTTTTATCCTAAAAGCAGTTCAACAGTTTCGAGCAGAACCAAACAAATCTTTCGATATGATGCAACCCGGTTGCAAATCACCGATCGATATTTGCTCGATTTTTTGACAGATACCGTCTTCAGGTTTAAGCTTACTAACTTCTAGTATCATAGATCCCATAATTAGTGTATTAAATGTTTTAGAAGTTAGTTTTAAGGATCTTTCATAAAAATCTGTAGGAGTTCTCGATAAATCGTTGAAAGTATCGACTAATGTCAATTGTAAGAATTATTTGACAGTTGATTTGTAGCCACCGGTTTAAAGATTAATCCCTTCATCTGGATAAAGGCAAGAGCGTTATAAACAAAGTTGCAATTATCATTTATTCAATTCGAGGTTCGGAATATATTTTACATAAGGACACTCGGTTATAATAACCTGTCATCTGAAAAACTTGATGCATCATGCTGATAGAGCGATGAATGGCGAACCATGCTAAACGATGCAATCCAATTTGTTTTCGATTTTGTATTCTTAATTGTGAAAACATGTAAAATCTTAATTTAAGATTCCTATTTTATTCTTTAACACTTGCCATCCATAAATTCTTACCAACACTTAGAGAGTACCCGATCATAAAACATGATCCACCACAACAACAGCTAAAAAAGGCAAAGTATGAAAAGGAAATACCTTGCGCATATCACGATCACAGATGGCAAGACATAGGCGATACCGATTCACTCACTTCTAACAAAATAAAATATTTCCACTTACACCGTTTTGCTTTCAAATCGATAAGCATTGGATGAAAAACTCCCCTCAATAATTCGATAGCATTCTCAATCATTCATTAGAAGGAACGATGAACCAAATGAACCATGGTTCGGATTGTTTCACCTTCAATTAACCTGCTACTTTCACACTATAAGGATTTTACCTTCGGATTGATTTTCCTTCCCTTTTTCTTGTGTTAAGTGTTTCCCGCCGATAAAACAGAAGCGTCGTGCCTGGGTGTCGCTATACCTGATGAAAGCATATTTACATATTTGATTATTCATTCGAACAAACCGTCACTTCTTTCCCTTGGCCGGTACCTTCATTAGCGCGACCGTGCAAAGGTGTTTGGGAGTGTGGGATTTATTTGCCGCTAAAACCGGCGGTATCGTTCCTTCGCAGATCGAAAAACGATGTCATAGATGGAAAATACAGTTTCTCGGCGTTTTCTTTGCTCAGAGAGTTTTCGGGTTAGCGGTGTGGAGACATCCGAAATGAAACCTTTCCGATGGTAATTTATCGCACCGTTTGCAAGACCCGTCAAAGTTGTCAATGCCGACGTGAAAGGCTGCAGGATCCGCCGGATTCCACAAACCTCAACACGCAAATGTGTCTTGATTGGAGGTGGAATTCGCGTGCCAACTGAAATTTCCCGGTAGATGGCGATTACAATTTCCCGCTTCCGGTGGAGTACCAGTACGAGGGGAAGGGGTTGTGGTATGTGGTTTGGGCTCATGTAAACGGCTGTTGATTAAAATCAGAACCACATTTACAAGGTGAAGGAATAGTTCGCTGCTTAATTTCTTCTTGCAGGAATGCTACAAAGTAGCACAGGAACACACATTTTGTTTCAGAAATCCTTGCAGAAAGGTCAAATGCGCATACCTCGATAGCATTCCCAAGCCTCTTAAGTTTCGGATAAGCATTGCACATTAATTATCAAATATTAGATTGTACTTTCCAATATCTCTTGGGTGCACGATTCGAAAGCATTTGACATTACGAAATACGAAGGATCGTCACATTCCTGGTTGCTCTAGCATCAAACAAGTTCCATTACGTTTGTCAATTAGAAATCCATTCAACTCGAACTTCGGTTCGTTCCATGAACCGACAAGCAGTAGGCCGCCATACGGAAGTAAAACGGGGAGACGAAAATCAAATTAATCATTCCTTCGGTACAAGGTCGAGTTCCAGGGCGAGCTTTCAATTTGACGCAGCTTCTGCGTACAGAGAAGTCTCCATTATCTTTTACGACTACAAACCCTAGGGCGATCCCTTTTGACCGGATGTCGTGGTGTGCCAACTACATTCCACGAATTGATATTAGTTTAGACATGGTCGATCCCGAGGTTCCTTAATCAAGCTGACATAAGGGAGGGTGGTTCTCCACCACGTCATGGCCGAGATCGAGATTTGTGGATGTGCATTCGTACTCTGGAATGAAGATACGAGACGCGAGTCTGTTCAAAACTTCATGCCAGCCAGTCTCTTGCATCACCGCTGCGGTCACTGTGAACAATTACGAATTCATCCTTCGCAACCACACGCCGGTCCGGTGTTATCAAGATGGAAGCAAATGAATGTACGTCTAATCTGGCAGGACGATGTGAACTGAGTGGTGCGAGGTACGAATTGACAAGATGCAAAGAAACATCACCCACAGTGTACTAAAACAGTGGTCTGCACCGAGAAGTATAGTTGATTTTAAACAACTAGCAAAAAGAATTACGATTTGTTGTACAAATTGCATACATTCAGGCGGTACTCGATACAGTTTGCTTGAAATTAATTACATCACTCCGAGAGAAACAATCCAAACGACTTTTTTATTTTTCAAAACTCCATTAGGAAGGCATTCTTGAGGAAGCGTTTCGTACGTGAATGATACGGTAAGCATTGCAAACCCCAACGCAAAGCCGTCGAAAACCCTCTTACGTAGCGGGAATGAGTAATTGGATTTACTTAGGCACAAATCCGTTCACGACTTTGCCATTCAAAAGATAGCAATTTCGCTCAGTTGCTCAACAACTGGTTTGGTTTCGTGCCGGTTTCACTCATATGCTTCAGATGGGATGTAAATATTCGTGCTCTGTTCGCCTGGCTGGTGGCGTAAAACGGGGATCTAACGTGTTTTTGAAGGCACTACTTCCAAACAACCCCTCATCGGCGGGAACCCACCCCCACATTGCATCAAAGTTAGAGCAAAAGCAGTGAGCGGAAACGAACCGAATCGCGGAAAAGGTATTTGTAAAATTACAAATGTTACAAGCAAACTCTCGCTTCCTCCATCCTCCCGCTACACGCTCCTCCTTGGTCCGCCTTGCCGAGGTCGTTCCTCATGCCAACATTTATTAACCGCAAGATTTTATGCGTAATTTATCGCCACACAGAGTTGTTTCCCGGTTTGGCAAATATCGGCTGCGCGGTGCTGTTGGGCGAAGGAAAATGAAAAGCGTGATAAGCGCTAGATAAAAGTTGGTACGTGAGCGGCACAGGAACAAGGAGTTTGTCTTTGCCGCGTCGAGCGAATATCAATGTGTCGGGAAAATACCGTGGCCAAAACTCGTGGTGAAAACTCCTAGCCTTCCTAGCCGACGGCTAGCGGGCACGAGTCGCGGCCTGTGAAAGGGCACCGTAAGCTGAGGCGGAACTTCAGCTTGTACGACTTTCGCTAGTTGTGGTAACCGAAGGGGGAGGGAAGGACCCCAAAACGGCCCAAGACATGTGTTGTTTTGTGTGTACGGAAGTTTCCGTGCTCGATGCTGTTTGTATGCGGGAGTGCGGTGTTCGTGACTTTTCGGTCGTGCCACACCCCGGGCCCATGTACCCTGGCAAGAAGTTTACCCTCACTGTTGTGCCAAGAAAGACAAAGTTCTGCGTCCGAAGAATCATCGACTTTTGGAGCGACTTTTGCGTGCCGTACGACTGACGAACGGATTTCATGCGAAGAAACGTTTGGGTGGTCGTTGCGGCCTTTCGTCCAGCTGGTACCGTGGATGTGGAAGCTGGTGAGCCGGCTTCTTAATGGAGCCACCGCGCCAAACAAACGTTTTGGGATGAAGTTCGGGCGCTAAAGGCATGCGTTACTCCGTCCGTCACCGGACGAGTGGAGGTCACGGATCGGTTCAATGTCTAAACCGCTCCGACCGATGTGTATTTGGTCAAAGTTTTCGCCGTTCGTACATATGAGGACGTGATTTTGGTTGGAATGCGCACGGAAAGGGTAAAAGTTGGGCAAAGTCTTTCCGCTACTTATCATAACATTAACTGACAGCGTTAGTACATTTTTGGTTTGTGCAGTGCGTTATTGTATGCTGGTGGAGTTAGTAAAGGTACTTTAAAAACTGCCAAACATATTCATACTTTCTGTTGGTGGTGGGTTAAATTGGACTTATGAATCTAAATGCACTTTTTATTCATGATTTTTCTTCAAGAAATCTTCAAATCTCCTTGTTTTTCCAAAATTTCACGAAAACCCTAAGTAGCAGGAAGCTTCAAGTTTCCTGAATTTCTATAGATCCCTTAACTTCTAAAGATGCATAAATTTTCTTGATCTACCAACCATCAATGACTCCAGAGCTTCCAAGGATTCATGAGTCTTCAAAAATCCATATGTCCATAGCTACCGGAATTCCTAAAGGTACAAAAGAACTCTGTACTTCCTAGGATCCTTGAATCTGAAAAAAATTCAGAGTTTCTGAAGATTCATGAATCTCTACGGCTCTACGAACTATCGAAGACAGCTGAGTATCCAAATGTTCATAAATCTAGAAAGACTCCTGAGCTCCCAAGAATTCGTAAATCTGCGAAGACTCCTAAGCTTCCAAGGATTAATGAATATCTTCAAGAGATTAACGCTCTTCCAACAACAGTTGAGTATCTAAGAATCTATTAATCTCCAAAAAACCCAGAGCATCCAATGATTCTTGAATATCCAAAGATACCTGAACTACTAAAGATGCATGCATCTTCAAAGATCCATGCAATTCCAAAAAATCCTGAACTTCCAAGCATCCTTGAATCGCCAAAGATTAACGAAACTTCGAAGATAGCTGAAATATTCAAATATCTATTAATCACCAAAGACTCCGGTTCTCCCAAAGATTCATAATACTCAAAAGAAGTGGGGGTTGCCGTCATACATTAGTAATTAGTAAGTCAATTCTTTCTTCACCTCCACTTCAATAATTCGTATGACTCTTCATCGAAAATTCACATAATACGATTTGATTGATGTTAACCGTGCAGTAAAACATTGTTACATTAAGAAATGAATGTACCCAAAGCAACAAACATAACTTATTTATGTGACAAACATGTCCACATGGAAGCTGACAAATCTGGCACCCGCTTACGACTAGTGTCTTCCATTCTTAAAGATTAAAGTGACGTTCAAGGAAACAAAACTCCCAAGAAAGCAAAACCAGCCAAAAACAATCATCTGGACATTATCTTCATGGGTGGTGGCAGGATGTAGAAGTTTTTTTTGTAGTGAATGCCTTTGCCATATGGAAGATATATTTCCGCCTTTCGGTGGTTCGAAAAGAGGAGAGTAAAAGAAGACACCGTCCGGTTCGTATCCATCCTGCTTCCCCCTTCGGTTCACGGTGAGTTTATGTTTTATTTGTTCCCCCTACGGTTCGGTAATACGAGCATTATGGAGGAAAGAATTGTGGAAAATCCAACATCCTTGGACGGAGTGGTGAGTCAGTAGAAAAGTTTATCTTCCCTTGAAAGGACATTGAATGCTCCGCGTTCCCTTATTCCAGTTTCAATTTACTACCGATTCTACACGGACGAATGGAGGCACTGTAAACGAGATGGGGTTGTTGCAATAGGGTGGTGGGGGTGGTAAAGGTAAAGGGGAGGGAAAGAACCCAACGTAGACAAACATAAAATCCCGAAGACAAACCGTACTGGCAGTGGCGGGTAACCATGCCGCTTTAGGAGGTGATGGGTTGATGGTCTTTACTTACCGCAGCTCTCGATCGGTTACTGCAACGAAAATCGATTGCCATTTGTCCAGTTCGTCGGAGCTCTCCGAGCTGGAGCGTCCGTTCTGTGGATGGAAAATGAGTGCAACACAAAAAAATCGTATAAGAAATCGAGAAAAATGACCACATAAGAAGAAGCCAAATAACAAAAAAATGCGGCACACATACAAAAAAACACCTAGAATGGAATGAAAACTTTGCTCGAAACGATGGGTCGAATAAAGGCAGAAGATAAAAGTTGATGAGTTTCCACACCCAACGACCGCCCGATGACCGTACGTCTTCTGCCCGGCCCCAAGCATGCATCGGGGTTTGTATAACACATCTTCGTGCACAAACCCCTTGGTTTGTTGATTGGTGTACACAATTGTGGTTGATGGTACTGTGTTCCCATGAGTGTGTGTTTCTTTTCTTTTTTTGTGTGTTGCTTTCGACAGCATTTTCTTTTTATGCCACACTTTACCGTATCGGTGTGAGGAGGGTTAGATTTTCCGTTGAATAAACTTGAACTCCGTCTCGTAATCGAAGCCGAAGTGCAAATGGTGCACATTCCGTGCTGATTGCAGCGGACATCACAGTCAATGGAGCCGATAATGAACGACAAGTTCGATTGGAATGCAGGCCAAGATAAGTAAAGCCAAGAAATTGAAGAACGGAATTGGTGGGTTCTTGTTTTGTGGTGTACAGAGAAATTGCTGCTTCCCGAGACGAACAGGAATGAAGTAAAAGCGCTTGAAAATTTGATGACATGTGGTGATAAATGAACTGCTTTCATTTCAGGACGAAAAAGGGTCAAATATTGCTGCTCAATTAGACACCGCTCCATCCGGAGGCCTTTTTGATTTTCCAAAGCTGTGTACCATTTAATTAGGGAACTTTTTGCGTCGGCACCGTAGCCAGACCGGACAGCCAGCCAGGCCAGACAAACAAAAATAGAAACACCACTCAAGCTGCACTTTCACACCGAGTGCAACGGGTGTCCAATTAAAGCACGAGCAGCATAATTAAACTTTCCAGCCAGCTGTCACGCAAACGCTATCTGCCCGAAAAGCTGCCGTCCTAGGATGAGGTACGGGGCGCGTAGGGTTTTTTTTTGTGTTGTTCGTTTGCTTCTACCGTTTTTCATGCAGAATTGCATAAGAACCCCAAAAACAACAAGGTGCCCGAAACAATCCCCATGCAGCAGCACTCACAGCCACCAGCATAACAAAAACAATCCACCAGAACAAAGCAAAACATCTTCGACAGCACGAACCAATAACCGAATTGTAGAGGCAGCTGCACCGGAACACAGCACCGGATTGCCTACCCACCGGGCGCAACCGAAACGAGCGTTACTCACCGGTTCACCACCGCTCCGCCGACTCAGCCAACCGATGTGCTTCAGCTCGCCGATGATCGATACTAACGCCCGGTTTGCATCCAGCAGCGCCTTCTGAGTGCTCTTGCCGATGGCGGAGTGCAGCGCGTTAAACCATGTGGTCGCTTCCTGGGGATCCATCGCGCGCAAGATGCACGAATGGATGCCATCCGGTGAGTGGAGCTCTATGCACCGGTTCTCTGTAACGGGAAAGAGATACACGAGAGTCAGAATTGGAATGAAGAGGGGCAGAAAAATCAGCAAAATGAGGCCAATTCGTGTGCTACACTCGAAGCTCATAGGAATTTCCGGTGAGGCAGACGAGGAAAACGACGTGTGTGAAACAACACGGTTTGCGGAGAAAGTGATGTGAAGAGAATTAATTTTGCCAGAAGATTATAGACGCAAGTACACTTCATCGGACATATCTTTCTGCATAGTAAAATTGCACCAGTCAAGTGTGCATAAGACGGAGCGGAAATCCAATGGAAGGCACCAACGAAAGGGAGAAAATATGAGTGATTTAATTATGGCACTAGAATCAACTGCCCTCACTGGCCAAGCAACGAGATAATCGTAACGGTCTTTTTCGTAGTTCTGAAACTTCCATTACACGGCGAATGTGTTTTGCAAAGCTCTGCCAGCAGAAATAAAAAAAGCATCGCTGAATTAATTAATTGCTGTTTTCCAAGTGCCAAGTGCTTATGGGGAAAATTTGTGCTACAGTTGATAATGCGCAAGCATACGGCTCGCTTTACCGTGTTTGGTAGGGAAAAATAATTTCCTCGCCCACCATCACACCCTCACCATCTCGCTCCCACCAGCCCTTTGGGCGAAGGTGTCAGTTTGACTTCATTATGGTGCAAGATCAAATTAAATTGTCATGAAAGTAAAATGAAACGCGCACTAATTAGAGGAAGGATAATGAAATTACCATCTCCTGGGCTCGCGCCTCATCTCATGGTGAATTTCTCCGGAACGGAATTTTAACCCTCCCCCCCCCCACCTTAAACTCCACACACACACACCCATACCGTGTCGCATTTACACACGTAAGGCAAACAAGGTAATCACAATTCAAGGTGACCGTCCGGTTAAATGAACCATTTCGATCGCTCTCAAGCATTCTGGCCCATAGCCCGCAAGCGTCGAGATGAATGCACATTATATTAGCATGCACTTGCAAAACGGGGACGCTTCAGTGGAATGTAATTAACCTTATACGAAAAGGGGGAAGAAAACAAAGCACAGGAGAACAAAACGCCTGCTGTTAGTGGCTGGTCCCGTGCTGGGGCTTAGGTCAGAGGAACAATTGCATTCGCATGGGTGACACCGTGGTACGATGTATAGTTGTAATGAGGACTCATATTTAGCGTAAATAAAGAAAAGCGTAGAGAATAGGGCGTCATAAGCTAATCAAAATTTGATTTTCTCTTTCCTGAATGTTCAAAATCTAAAAAATGGCTGGTAAAATATTCAAATCAAAATGCCAAAAAATATAACAAAGTTTTTCTCTAGCGAATTCTTCATTCTTAATGGTATTTGCGTATTTTTATATCTCAAATCAATGTTTTGCCATGTAAAACAAATAGAATAGTGTTTTTGTTATGAATTTCATTCTTATTACCATAGTGCAAGGACTTGAAGAATTAAATAATTAAATATTAAATTTAAAATATATTGAATTAAATAAATAAATAATTGACATATTGTCATTCCATTGTTCTTGCTGCTAAATAACGAAATTATGTGCAAGAAAAAAAAGTTATATCTATTTATCTTCTCATTATCAACAACAAAATTTCTAAGAAAACTTCTAAACATTCATTTTTCATTTCTGGCGTAGTTGTAGCGTCATTCAAGTATTCAAATGAATAACGTTTATCGCTAACAGCAATGCAATTGGAAGATGAGTTCTTAAAAAGGGTTCTATGTGTAAATGATGAAATTAATTTTTAAATATGTTTATTTGTGTCCATAAATGCATAAATTTGATAATTTCGCAGCAAAGCCATTAATGTGAAAATTTCAAATGTTTCAAATGTTAAAATGACATTTAGTGTAAGCATTTCTTGACAGAACTCAATCCGTTGGGTACTTAAATATATAACTATTTTTATTCAATGTTACGTCAAATATGTAATCCTCATTAAAAAAATGTTATATTCTATTCGTTAGTAGCACAATAAAGAATTGTACGTTTACATATGATTTCAAAATAAATAAATCTCATAAATAAAGATAAAGAAATCATTTTGCCCAATGATCTTGGTTTTTTGAAAATTTTTGAGGGCATAACGCATCGGCAGAACGCTTCACAAACGGGTTTTATTGTTTTTTTGTGCTTTCGCAGTATATTTTTGTCTTATTCTCTTGACTGTGAATTCAAAAGCTTTTCCTGGAATGACTTTTTTCTGTTTCTATGCGTTTTATCTTCCTTTAATTGGTAATCCTGATACCCTTATCTGCTGCAGAGATGTTTTAGAGATATTTGAGAAGAATATGTTTATCGAAACTTCGCCATAGGCTAGAACATTCACTCTACTTAGAAATGAGTTCTTTGGAATAAAATGAAAAAATATGTGTTCACTTTAGCAACAGGCATAACATTGCAGAAAATAAATCATTTTGTTCATTTTTTAACGTTTTGATTAGAGAGCAGATTATTAGCTTTTGTTAAATTAACATTTGAATAGTATTAAGAATTGTATAACGCTATGAAAGACTAAAATATATGCAATAAAATAAATAAAATTCGATGTTTAATAAACTCAACCTATCATTACCATCTAAAGTTGATAATAATTCGGTGTAAGTTCTTTATTTTAATTTTAAAAATAGTCCGTTTCCATTCATAATTCATTTAATTAAAAGCGTTATTCTAGGTACTCAGATTCCAGCAGACCAAAGTAGACTGAACATCAGTGGAATAGGAATCGAATACAACCAAACGAGAATGAATACTCCGACATGCCCCTAATTATTGTGGCTTATTATTTAATTGGATGCTTACCATCCTCAGAACAGACACACATTTCTGCCAAATCTAGGGAAAATCTTAATCCCAAATCCGTTTTTAAATGGCAATTGTCATCCTTGCTCTAGTGCTCCACTAACCCCGTTCGATGGTTCAATGGATGTACCAATATTATCAACCCTGCAAGGGCAACTACTCACCCACCCGTCCCGGACAACGCCAAATGTAAAGTGGCGCTCCCTTGCGACAATAAATCGTGACCCCGGCTGCGAAAGCGGGAGTGCCTAGACGGCCGTTTAAGATAAGAAAATTTGTTACCCTTCGCACACACACAAATACAAAAACGCAAAAACCCTTTTCCCTTCCAGCAGTTCCTTCCCTCGCACAACAACCGTTGCCGATTTTGGGGCAGGGAAATTCGATTTGCAATAAATTTAACCACGATTTTAGCGTCACGAACGGTCACGAACAGAAAACACATTCCGGTTGGCACTTTTCGGTGTTCCGTGTGATATCTGCACGGGTAAGAGGCCCGAGATAAAATCTGAACATTGTTTGTTATTTATGCAGCCCGTTCTGGGACGCCTCTTTGATTGGCAGCTGGGAGTGTGTGTGCGTGCATTTTTCGTGAAAAGCGTGTGTGCCGTTTTTGTTTGGGGAAAGCATTTGTTTTTAGATTTCTTTTCCCCCTTGAAAGCACCACCCCATCATTTACGTTTGTTTGTGGAAAATAAAAAAAAAGCATATATGCTCACTTGATTCGATGAAACGTGTTTGGAACCGGTTTTCCCCCCTTCTCTTGAGACAACATCTTGCTGAGCGTCTTATCGTGGGGTGTTGACGCAAATGGTTCATAATGTTGAATGTTTTACCGTTGGCTGGGTGCCGATGGAAGCGATTTGACGTGCAATTCGTGCTAAAGTAAGGGTTTTTATAGCAAAACTTTGGCACCTTCAACATGTGAGCGCAGGAACGCATAAATTTACCCCAGGACAGCAGCAATAATCGAGATATCATATGCGCGTGGCGCATGTATCGTTGCTGCATGGATTCTACAGCATGTGAGCGTAGTTGTAGGATGATTGTTTAGAGATTTTCCAATTTCTTTTCCGATTTTTTCTTCTCTTCTATTTCCATTTTCCACCGGACAGAGCGAACTGTAATCGATGCCCAGAATGAAAGGTTTACGAGCAACATAGAAGTATCCCCGTGCTGGATGAAGTTATGGTGGAAAGTTTTGATATGATCTTCAGAATGTTGTTCGGTTAACCTGCTGAACCACAGCAGGGTGGTTGTATTTTCTTTGATATGCAACGCAGAACTATTGTGCTGTCTTATTTCGAACGGTTTTAAACTTTTCCGCTTCTATGTCATGTACTCCCTAGGTAGACTAGATCGTGCCATGTACATATACTCCGCATAGCATAAAGCGAACATACCTCACACAGACCTAACCATTGCCCTTTTTCCTCTTTCATGGTTGGATGGGCAATGGTGGAGATGATTTTTCAACTTTTCTACCCAGAAGTCCAGAAAGTGAACCGTAATGTTGAAGAGTTTCGGGGTCTTTTTTTCGATTGTTGTTGATGTGCAATAAGAAAAGTATGCCCGATTGAAGTGGGATTTAGTGAAAAGTTTCGAAGCAGTATCGAGCTAGCTTATACGGTTCCGTCGTGTGTAGGACGATACGGATATGCAGGTCCGAATCAAAAGTATATCGGGGATACACTGCTCAATCCAAGTTGAACTGTTTGATGGAAAAACTATTGATAGACTGTACGCTTCTGGCGCAGCAAAAGTTGTTTAGCATTATTTCGTGCATGAATTCATACGGATTCCACATGTCAAAATACACTGCTTGCAATAAAAATAACATCAAGGTTTTTTAAACAGGATTTTCCTAATGAATTATGGAAACCAACCAACCAGCCTGAGGGTTTGTAATATTTTTAACATTTTAAATAATTAGCACTAATTATTATTACAAAATTTCATTTTATTTGTAAGTGAACTTTGTTTTGATTTTTTTGTTTTAAATTCATAATATCCAGTGTATAAGCTAATTATTCGATTTCCTATTCTTCTTCGAAGGCTCTATAACCTCGAAAGTTTTGGCCTGCAATTTATGGCTTCCTTGACTAGAAATATCTGCGACAGAATAGTCAGTTCTGCCCCGAAAGGGATTCGAACGCCAGTCCTGCCGTTAGAGACTGGGGCCGACTATCTTCTCGTCCATCGAGCAGCTCCATCACTCTAATTTACTATAATTTACATCAATTTAACACTGATGTCATGATAAAAAATTCACGAATACGTCATTTTAGCCCCTAAAAGATGGCAAATTGATGGCCCTTTTCGTAAATATAACGAGCAAAAAACAAACAATGCAACTCTCCATGTTGTAGTAATATCCAGTTTGTATCCCAGATGGTAATACAAGTATTGCCAAACATCGGAACCATCACGATAGAACCTCTCTTCATCAAAACAATGAGCCATTCAGCTGAATTTGTTTGTTTTCAAAGGAAATTGATATTCTTCATTTGTTTTTTAATATGTATCATGTTTCGCAGGATTCTTTCTTTTTGGTTCAATTGAGGAAAACAATTAATTTTCGTAGATTTTTGAAAAAAAACCTTCCTACGCCGGTGGTATTTTAATTTCATTAAATTTTTACGAATTTTGTATTTTAAAGTTCATGATTCTCCGGAACATGAAGGTGATGAAATGGTTGTTGAAAACATTTTACAAATGATTGTAGAACAATTCCGAAGGATTATAAATTCCAAAAATATTCGTAACATTCGCGTAATGCTGGAAAATGGACGCGGAAGGTTGAGATTTATGAAAAAGTTTTAAAGTACTCGTTGTTTTCCGTATGCTTGCATTTCAAACTAAATTTAAAAACCTTAAAGTAAGATGTCTTTCCTTGCAGATAGTCCACATTTTTCCTTTCCACCAGCCGAACTGGCGTTCGGTTGTTGTGCAACGTGGCCATGATATTATTATACATTATGTTTGTGGTACGAGTGTGCTTAGCACACGATCATGGTGAATGTAATTTTCTCTTCCTTCGATACAACGCCAACCATCGCAACATGGGCAAAAATGTGCTTGTATTCCTCGGCAAGTGGTCGATGCGAACAAGAATTGTAATGAAGGGTGAGGGAGTTTCTTGGGTGCCTGAGGAAAGATAGAAAAGTGGCTAAACTCTGCCATTGGTTGAACGCACGTAGCGATCAGAATGAGCCAAGTCGAACCGGATGAAATTCTTAAAGGTGTTGAAGTTTCACCGTACACCCTTTAGTAACCGATGGAATTGACCTGCTCACTGCCCTTTCTCGTTCAGTTAATCGGCCCTTTCACACCCCCCAGGGGTGAATTTCATTGCGAAATCTTGCGTGAAGAATACAAAAAGATAGCAAGCATAATAAAACAAAACCGCTGTTTCGAAAATCTTTACACTATTTACTT
Organism: Anopheles culicifacies; assembly: GCA_000473375.1. NCBI lineage: Eukaryota > Metazoa > Arthropoda > Insecta > Diptera > Culicidae > Anopheles > Anopheles culicifacies. The sequence continues at coordinate 13,260 of KI423162.1, read as the reverse complement.
TACAACCGTGACCGAGTTAGTGCAGGTATTCAGAATGTTTTATTTTTTATATTTAAGAATGCATTTCAAACTCTTCTTTTATCTCATCTGGGAAAGCAGGGAAAATATCCATTCTCTGCCTAAAGCGGTGGATGATAGACAAAAGCAAAGAAAAATAAGCCACTTCACCGAGATTGGAAAACTGGTCCCGATGGGAATGGGGGACCAAAGCCAAAGATGAAGACACCGACATGCTATGAAAAATAAAACATGAAACCGGAAATTACCCCATCTCATTTCTATCATCATATTTTTACCGGGCTCGTGTCAGAAAAACGCAACCGTGATAGCTTTGCCCAACGGTATACCTCCGCTTACAATCGGGTTTAAGTAAACCGTTCGTAACGCCCCGGTGAACGGTGAGTTAGGGGTGAATTTTTCATCCCTTTCAGCTTTAAAATCGGCTGGGTGGAAACGGGCAGCAAAATGAAGAAAAACCGACCCATCCTTATGCACGACATTGAGGCGGGCGCCCGGATGTACGAAAGGTAGAACATGAATGAGTGGAAGGGGAGGCTGAAGGGGATACAGCCTCCACCGCACCAATTCCCGGCCAATCCATTTGCCGAGATTTCGAGCCGATTTTCTTCCGATTGCGTTTGTGGCGTATTTCCGGGCGAAATTTTCCCCTTTGCTGAGCAACGGGGCAAATGTTCTTGGCCTTCCCGTACACGATGATGGCGGCAACTTTACTTTAAGGGTTTGTGGCCGTGGGTTGGGGAGTTTTACGCGGTTTTTGCGCCTGATTATGACAAATGTGAGCACTGGGATTTGGCTACAGGTGTGTAAAGGCACGATTTACGGCAGCACATAATGGCAATTGCCGGCGAATCGGGACGAATTTGTATGTTTTGTATTGAATCGATGCACAACACCGAAAGTTGAAACAAATGGTTCGCTACTGTTTGCTGTAAATTCAAAGCAATATCGAGTTTAATATTTAAGCTAGTAATAATAATCAAATTTATTCTAGTTAGGTTTATTATAGGAAACCAATGATAACGTACGAAATTGTATTTCGAGCTATCGAATAATGTGATATAAAGTTTTAAAAATATATCATGAATCATATAATATTCTAACAGCGACGGAAAAAAGGAACTAACACGGTTACAATCGATAATGGCCACTTCAAAGTCATGAAAACTTTTTTTTGCTGCGTCTGCAAAGTTTTTTACCAAACTTCTTCTCTTTGTTCAGCGGAAGGTAAAAGCCATTCAAACATGTCTCGGGAATTCAAACAGTTCAAGTTGAAACGAAAGGAAATTATGCGCAACAGAAAACTCTTGCATGATTATTTCTTTGCTCAAACATGGAAGCTGTTGAGAGTTAGTATCACAATGAAATAAAACAAAAAAATGAAGAAGTGAAATAAAAATAGCACCATTATGTAAAGGAGCTGGTTTAAATAATTGGAGAGATGAAATGTTATTTAAAAACTAACAACACTTGGTTTTGGTTTTTACAAGAACGGGGATCTCATGCTACAGGTCTTTAGCAAACACAGTGAATAATTCAAGTGGTTAAATTGTTTCGAAATGGAAAAAAAAACTTTAGTTAAATAAATTGGCGTAAAGCAGATTTCAGAAACATTCCAACTTGAAAATAAAAAAAATGGTTATGAAATTAAAATAAAACATGGTGGGCAGATTGATTCCTTTGAAAACATTGAGTTGATTCTTAAAGGAAACATAATGACACAAGAAATGATTATATGAGCTTCAAATCAACTATTCTTTAAGTTGTTTTTTCCTTTTTAAACAACAAAATAGTAGTTCCAAAGGACCAAAGGTACGTTTCCCTTCGTCGAAATGATGTTACAAGCATGCTGTTGATATTTGGTAGCCATTGCAAATCATTTCATGCTTGGTTTGAGGATGGTTGACGAACCAGTTGACGACTAGTATCAAATGGACATAGTAGTGCCGCGGAATAGGTATTGCTGGAGAAATTGAAACTATCAAATGTGCTTCAAAGCTTATTTGACAGCTTAATAGTATGTGAGCCCAGATGGTATGCGTTTGTGTGGATGTGTGGTGAAAATGGTTACAGGTACGAGAAGGAATAAATCGAACACATGGAGACGCCTGGTACTCGGAGCAGTGAATACGATGGAGGCGCTTGGTACTTTGTGTGGCGAATACGATGGAGGCGCATGGTAGTTCGTTCTGCAAACATACGCGAAACGCATTACACAAACGAAATGCTGCTCGCTAAAATATCGCTTTGCATGTGGAAATGCACTTTGCTCTGGCATTGTTTGGCAGGGACGGGAATTATGAACATAGCACTATTTGCTAGTGGATTGTACTTATGATTTTGATCAGCAAACGATTTAACACCGTCTGCTGCACGATACTACGTTTTCCCAGGTAAGCGACAATTTAGTATGAAGGTATCTTCACATTGCTTACTTAAAAGATTCGATTTGCATTTTGCACATTTTTTCTTTCAAGTGCTGGGAAACTATGCAAAATACACGTAATGTAAAAATAGCACAGTACACGCCATTGTTCGTCATACTCCCCACTGCAAGCAGCACAGCGGTCACAGACAACAAAGTTTTCACTGTCTGCACTGACTTAAGAAGCAAGCAACCTCGACCCGGTTACGGAACCTTCACCATGGGGCATGAAGGGAGCCAAGTGGCATTCGACCGTGTTGTGCAAAGCAAGAGCTATGTAAAGTAGTGATTTATTCAAGATTTTATTATTTGCTTTATTCGCTTGTCGTTCTCCATGGTACGACCCCCCGCGAGGTTTGTATGTAAGGGGTTTTCTTTTCTTTCCCTTTGCTAGTAAAACTTTCCATTTGCACAGCGCACGAGAGACAGGGAGAAAAAAAGTAACTTTCTCCCTTCGGTAGTGTCGTTTCTGATTTTTTGTTTTGGCTTACTGGAAAGCTGCAAACCTCTGAAGTTTGGCCTGTTGTGGATGGTTGCCTCATACTCCTTGCTGTTTCTTATGCCTGTTGTTTGTTTTGAAGGCTTTATCCGGCGTTGGGCGTGGGAAGCAGATATGAAATTGTGAATGGATGCTGATATTTGCAAGTAGGGTTACACCCAACCCTAGCTTACTGTTAGACATTGGGGCTGGTTACCATGACTCACCGGGAGTCGCATTTTATTAGCGATACTTGCTATTTATTCTTCTCACTGTCATGAGAAGCTTCATTTTAAATTTACTAGCAGATAAACTAGTCGCGAATTTATCTCCGTAAAAAATAAAGCTTTAGTAAGTGTGTATATTTATCCATTTACGAACAATCCTGGAAGGGTTTTTTATTGCTAAATCCTAAGTATGTCTTCATCATTTAATACCCCAACAGGATATAGCGATTGCATCATTTCAACACAATGTCTTCAAAGCAGCTAGAAATTCAATGCGTAAGAAATCGTTAGACAAATCAAACATCCAATCGAACCTGAACCCTAGAGATCGGTTAGGAACGCTGGTGATGGAAGGCTTGATTTCAATTTGATGTACAGTTTATTTTCCATTTTCCACCCGTCCATCCGTATCGATTGCAGGCGTATCGTTACCATCCCCCAGAGGGGCTTGAAACTAAAGGCAACAAAGTCGTCCGTACCGGGAAAGGGAATGGCAAGATGTATTTATCGTTTTGTTTTATCTTTCAATCGATCGATTGCTCGCAGCGATCGGTAACGGATTTCGTCGACACTTTGCGAAGGTAGCAGTTTGTATGGGTCGACCGGAAAATAAATGGTCCACCCAGGGCCCACATGTCAACACCGAGCACCGGAAGGCTGAGAGATAGGTGTAATCATCAAGCTTGCAAGTGCTGCTGGGTAAGTTTTTCAGCAAAAAAAAAGTAAAAGCGGAAGGCAAAGGCAATCCCTGCAACCGATTCCGCTTTGTAGACTTTCTTCGGTCAACGAGTGTCGATTATCGTTGGATTCATTTCAGTTCGTTTAGATACGTGTATGTGTGTGTGCGCTTTGGTGATTGCTATTGAATATCCCATTTGGCATTTGAAGCTTATGGTTAGCAAATTTAAAATACCATGCTCCTTATCGACCAAAGCCAGAATCGGGCAAAA
>AXCM01002487.1:0-31521 GCA_000473375.1 Anopheles culicifacies | reverse complement strand
GCAAAACGATTGACTAATATATAGCTTTATGGTTTGTTTTAGCATTCGTTAAGAATTACATATACTTGGTAAAAGATTTGATTCGAATGACCGTTATAACAGTCAAACATTCAATGAATGGAAACCAAATTCTTTTACCTTATGAATGTTGACGCAATGCATATAACTGTACAGTAATTATTCAGTTTATTTAATTCCATGGTTCAAGCAGCACCTCGACGCGTAGCCACACAACCATACTAATCAATAACCTGACACGAAATAAAATACTTTTTTTCACTTCGCCAACGGAAAAATAAGACTTCAAAGTAAAGCCATTCAATTCATCTCACTCAGAACCGGCCTCGCACTCACACTTACCCACATTCAGCACGCCATTGGCATGCTTATCAGTAGCCATCGTGTCCGTTTCATCGTTTCACCTTCATTAAACTTTTCACTTCTGGCGAACATCTTCATTCGGATATTATGCTCATAAAACTTTTGCTTCAGCAACCGCAACAGCCTCCGCCTGCGGTGTCCTTGCCATGCTGCCATTTGTCGGTACTGGCAGCCAACACCAACACCAACGTCCCGACAGGTTGCCAAGTGGCCCTCGGGGTCGACCGTTGTGTGAAAGCATTTGTAGCCCGGGCCTGCGTTGGATGATGTGTTGTTTTTCGACAAAATTTAATTTACCATCATAATTAAATTTTCCATCCATTGACTTCATTTGAGTTTCGTTTGTATTTTTTGTTTCTCTACTTTGAGTGCCCGTGTTTGTGTGAGTTGTGCGGCAAGCAAAAGATCATCGGGTACGGTGCCAAATAAAGTTCACCGCTGTAAGCATAAGCGGTAGAAGGTAGAAAACTAAAGTATAGAGTTTATTGTCCATATCCACTGCTGCTGGAACAAAAGTTCAAGGCAAACTTTGCTCTACACCATCCTTAGTGAGGCCCTCGGTAAGGCACTGCATAAACTTGTACTAGATTACTACTAAATGACCACAAAAATGCTTAATATGGATGACGAGACGAGAACCACCAGCAGCAGCAGCAGCAACAGACATACAGTCAAGCTCTACACACCAACTCCCATTGATATTCCCTTGCTGAACATGGAGAGCGATTAAGATTTAGCAGTAAAAAATAATTGCTCTCCCGTGGTTGGTGTACGTTGTCTCTCCCATAGACAGGACGATCAACGAAGCCCTTCGCCAGAGACCTTGAAGCACTTCAAGTACTTGTTGCTAGCACAGCTCCGCTTTGACTTGCCGGTGGAGTCTCGGCCACCGAAGCATGGCTTTTAATATTACCATCACGGTCATTTATCATAGCGCTCCCCTAGGACGGGACCTTGGCTATGAGCAGCGATAGTAGCACAACAAATAGGTTGCTGAAAAAAATTAAAGCATAAGTAAGCTTGCCCGCAACTTGCCGACATCCTGCCAAATGAAGAAGCTGCAGGAAGGCAAATAAATTGGTAAGATTACAAAACGGGATCCTTATTTATGGTACTTCACCTGGAAATGCCTACGAGCAGGGGATTATTTTGCGCATTAACATTTTGTTTACAGTTCACATTCGTATGCGCATTGTACGTAGTGTACCTTTCTAAGCAATAATTGTTGTTTAAACCGAAGTATGAAGACGATATCATCGTTGAGGAGGACACCTTCGCAGCAAAAGGGCAATACGTTTCCGCTCGTTGGTTATATGTATATTAAGAAAAAGCTGATAAACAGATCTATAACGAATGAAAAGCAACTGAACAAATAACCTCTTATGAATGGTTTGAACGGAAAAAAAGATACTCAATTCGGTTTAGATTGATTGTATAATAATAAGAACCATTAAATTTCATTGTACTATATACAAATTGCATTAAGCAGTAGTATTGTTAATTGCTGATCAAATGAAAACAACACAATAGGTTACATCCATGATTTGTCCATATATCTGTGGCATCTAATATTCGTTCGTAATTCGGACCATCAATGCAGAATATTGTTCCAAGAACCGAGCTATTCACCTTCTTTGAAGCATTTCATTATGTACGATTAATTCAAGTTAAAGTAAAACATAGGGATCTCATTCACACAATGCGGACTACCCCTCGGAATTACCGAGAATCCCAACAAATGCTGGTAAAGGTAAGAGTATGTAATTTGAATTCAACAACCCAAACAAATGTTGTTTTCCTCCAACCATTTTCTCACAGTTTTTTAACCACTCAAGGCTGGAGACTGAATTGAATGGTAATGTATTATCACTTAACGATGATGCGTGTGAAATCGATTCGTCCGGAAGAGCCACCACAATCCTACAGGTACCGTCTTTACAGAACCGAACGAACGTCGTAACCGAAACGCCCATCCGGAGAACCGATTCAATTTAACGACTGCACCAAAAACCCAACTCCTTAACAGCTGTTCCACCTTAGCAACGTTGCGACAGTTGTCATCGTTTTATGCGGGGTGTTGTAGAACCAGCGCCGTTTTCCTGCGTACGAATGCGTTCCGGTATCATTCGGTGTCTCCTGTACATCTTCTCCGCACTCGGGTCAAAAAGCGAGCATATAACATGCACCAACGTTACCGTCCCATCACAATGATCAGTCGCATCGTCGTGTTATACGTAGCGTACGACGCAAATAAACGAAGGATATCTCGAAAGGATGTACGACTTCATCGCTGCAGGATGTGCGTCCTGTATGTTCCATCACCGTCTCATCGTCTCATCGTTACCATCACCCGAAGTTGTCCACACGAACAGTACTGGCTTCGTTAAGAATTCTCAAGGAATGCCCCAAGGCATGCCAATAAAAACCCATCACCTTCTTTGATCACGTTTTACTGCGTCGAAAAGTGGCCGCTTGCACCTCAAGTATTTCCCGGTACCTCGAGCCCCCTGTAACAAAACAGCTCTGATACTTCCGTTCTAAGTTCTTTTTATTCCCCCCGCTTCTTCCGGGCCACCCCCTGAGAGCTTTTTCTGTTTACTATTCCACCTTCGCTAAGCAGTTTTCAGTTTTAACCGAATCACCCTTCGGAAGAAAAAGGAGCAAAACTTCACACCATCGATAACGATACACCGTGCTGAGAAATCGATTCCACCAAAGTGCTAACCGTGGTCATTTGTGATTGTGAGCTCTCACTTCCAAGGGGTTTGTCTGAAGTCCGGTGGGAAAATGTGTGTGTGCACCACAAAGTGTCCAGAACCTAACAAACCATCGTTATCTTTCATCGATACCATGGTTTGAATGCGAAAAGAATGCTGGGAGGAATATGGGAAATGGGTCCGATTATTTATAATGAAAATGTTTACTGCTCACTTGACTGTTATCGTGCTAAACTTTGTACTCTATTAAATTAATTTGATAATTGAAGTTCTTGCACATTATCGTAAAAAGAAATAGAACTGATAAAAACTCCCTCCAGGTTGGTTTTCTAGCTATTGGAAACGGGTTGGCAATATCAACTCGCTTTATGAGATCAATTTTATATTGTATTGCTGTGAAAAGATTTACGAACGGGAAGCTATACAAGACTGGTGGTATAGCTATGTGGATCTCTTGCAAAATTGTAAAATTCTAGAGCCCTTGTCGAACCTGCTACTGATGACAAGGCTGATAACAACGTGGTTTTTGAGACACTTTCAAAGAACTATTAAATGAACTGATATTAAGGGGGGACTGAAATTCTAGAGCCCTTGTCGAACCTACTACAGATGACAGGGTTGATAACAACGTGGTTTTTGAAACACTTTCAAAGAACTATTAAATGGACTGGTTTGTCAAAGACTCTTCACGAACAATTCATGCAATAAATTGCATCAACAATCAGGCATCACTCCACCGCTACAACAACATTCCACCAGCATTAAAGCAGACATTACACATTTACTCTAATTAATCTCGTTTTGTCACCGCAAGGCGTCACCATAATCTTATTTACGTCTTCATCAACAGAATAGCGAGAATCTTACCGGTACGTTGTTTCGTGTCGAGGCTTTAGGTTCTTGGCTTTACCTTACTCCTACCATTTCTGGTGGCACACATACACATCCAGTAGACGTTCTGTCAAATCCAAGCACGTGACTGAAACTAACCTCATCTCCCGCCGTGTTTCAACCACATTAAACAAACCAACTGAAGCATACCTACACCAAGGAAAGCATACATCTTGAACTAAAAACCCACTTCGATAGGCCTCCATTTGATGATTCGTTGGCACGGTTTAGGAGGAGATTGAGAAATACCTCATTGTTATCTTTAAATCCTTTTCATTACTCAATATACCAGACAAGTGTAAACTCTTGGAAAATTGCTGGTCGGTAGCTTTACGCCTGTCAGCTACATCAACAGTAACACTTTAAGCTCCCAACGGAATTCAGAGGCGATGCCTGTACAATAAGAAAACACCTTGCACGGAAGCAAAACTTGCTTAACCAAATCCGGAAATGGGACAAAAATTACTACTAATAGTGAAGCTTTGCTCGCTTCCCACGTGTAATTTTACAGCCTCTCTCACGTTCCTAGACCACGCAGCTTGCTACCCCTGGATTACTGTGCGTCTTACGAGGCGCTTACAACGGTGACCGGGCGGTCACAGTATGACAGGTGGGCTCTACCGCGTTCGTACTTCGAGGGTTGAAGTGTGGTGCGCTTGAAGAGCATCATTAAATATAAACCAAAAGACGGAAGAATAATTACGATATGATTACAATTTACATAAATTATGAGCGAACGTTTGCGCGAGCGGCTCGTGGTTCATGGCACTGGCAACTTCACATTTTGGTAAGCGAGAAGCACTGCTGACACGGTGGTAGCAGTATTTTCAGCAGGTGGTAAAGCGGTTCTCTTGAGGAAGAAATAGTGAAGTTCGTTTTCTTAGTGGTGGTTTGACTTACCGTTACGCTACCGTAGTGGTTTTGTTAGTTGAGTTTTCATCTTCATTAGGTTTCCCTATTGGTATGCTTGGATCAGATATGGCTAGGAAAATAGATTAGTAAACGATACGAGAGAAAGTAAAACATTAACTCCTATGCAAAACAAATCGTTTTATCAAACTTCAAGCTCAAGCCAAACGAACGTTATAGCTCGAATTTTTCACCAAACTCACACAGCTAACAAGACAATTTTTCTACACAAATTACTCAACTTTTCTTTAAAGAATATCTGATTTTGAATGCTAGATTCAGTGGAATGTACCAAATCGCGCGTTATCTCAAACGCGTCTAACAAGGGTATTTTGTCTGGAAATGGAAGTGAAAGTATCCTGTGTTGATATCATCTTTTTTATTCTGCCCAGAACAGGTTTCCCAGGAAATACGTATTTCCATGCGCCCTGAGTACAAACTACCAGGCGCATCCATTTTTTTCGTGGGTCGTATCACACCTAAAACATTATTATCATCAAAGAAAAATCATCATCACGCGTAAACATTTACGATTACAATTTTGCACTCCTATTGCCCTATATTTGTCTAGCAAACGAAACATTTTATCCCGAAAGTATTTGCACAGGAAATGATACCTGCATCCCGTGGAAAAAAATGAATTCATGTGTATTTTTATAACTATAATCACAACGCATCGTTACCGGAAAACATTCTAAATCGAGAGAACATCAACTCGCGCCCCAATAGGATGTTTTCCGTTAGATGAACACTTGAACTGTTCTTCAAAAAGTCAAAATGTTAATGTAGCTGTGTCCTCCCAACACCATGTGCTTGAACATGCGAAATCATAAACTTTTGCCCTACTCAACAGGGATGGAAGAAGCGGAATCGGAGAACAGCGGCACTGCAAATGGAATCCATACGTGTGTATGTTAAAGACGGTCATGCTCTTCTTCCCGTCCCATCTATCCTCCGCTTGCAAAACGAGCGAAACGTTCAAAAGTCAGAAAAAGTATGAGTTGTCAAACATCGTCCGGAAACGAACAAAGTTTTACCCAAAAGAGATGGGAATGTCGGATGATCGTAAAGGTGGCACCGAATTGAGCCATTCAGAGAGAGAGAGAGAGCCAAAAGAAAAGCATAGCATCGTTTCGAAGTAACGAATTTGGGCTATCAACCTTCTATAAAGGGCTTTACGGGAATCGGGTGTAGGTCAATAGAAACGAATGCAAAAGTTTGTTGACGACTCACCGAGGATATGTCCCCGTTGTCCTCACCCTAAACTACAGGAAACGAAAGGTTGCTCGATTTACCTGGAAATGTCTTGCCCAAGTTCATCGTTCGCCATCGTACACAATCAACAACCACCCATCAAGGAGTAAGGGAGTAGGACGGTTAGCGGAACAATGCAACCCCAGCTCCGGAAAACCGGAAACGAGCAGACGGGATGGGAATGTTTGCTTTCTATCACACCCTTTCTTGTTTTTTTGTGGTCAGTTTGTTGCTCATGGCGTTGCTCATGATGATGGTGCAGGATTTTGGAAGTGGCAGTGAAAACAACACAAAAATGGATCTCGTGAACCCACTGATTAGGGCCGATGTTCGGTCGGGCTAGATAAACATCGTGTGCAAGAAACGCTGCTTGCCAACACCATCGCAGGCTCCATTTGGGCGAAAGCAGACTGAGTATTGCACTGAGCTGAATTATTCTATTTTTAACCCTACGGTACCTTTATGGGCTTTAGTTTACTCTGGTTCTTTCCCTGTGCATGACGGTCTCTTTGCTTTATTAAGTTCATTTCCGGATGCTCGTTATTTTTCTGCCTATTTTTCGGTTTTTATTCGTTATACCTCGTGGTGAGTATTCGCTTCCAGCCATAGTCATCGTCATCGCCATCATCGTGCAATGGTTTGAAAAGCACATTTTACATCAATGATGCTTTATTTCGCACTTGCGGATACTCCAGAGTAGCAACAGCTGACGTGCTTGCAGAGAGTGTGGTTTCTCTTCAATTTACTCTCTTACGCAGTTGGTTCATCCTGAAGGAAAATGCTGTAAAATGCGAAATGTGGATCAATCTCATACCGCTCATACAAAGGGGAAAATCGATGAAAATGTTTCATGAGAAAGCTCTCCTGGAAGGTAACAGTGGCACTCACTGTCACTCACTAGTTAGAACACTCAGTGAGTTTTATTATTACAAGCGATTACTTATAACAATAGAATGAGCCACACTTTCTTAGTTGAATCGCTTAGTTTTGGGATTTTGTTATGCAGATTGCATACTTTTAGACAACGATTTTATGACTTTATTACTGATTCGTCCTCATTTAATGACTCAACTAAATACAATGCCAAGTTTGCTACTTTCCAATTGTAACATGCTCATTAGAACCATATTCGAGGATGCCATAAAATTCTTCGTGTGCGCTTATTAAACACATCCTTCATCCTTTCGTCTACTTATTCGCTTTTAACAAGTAAAATTAAAAACCAGTAATGCACCCCCATAGTTGCAACACGTTGAATGTGAAAAAAAACCATAAAACGAACGTTGACTTGAAATGCTAGGTTTTCGCTTTGGAAAAACAAAAAACCTATATCCCTTGGGGGAATATGCTAAAAAAAACACAACCGCTCCCACCATTTCCTTAAACAATGAAACCAACTGATGGATCGCATGTCGGGACGTAAAAGCTACTTCGGTAACTTCTGCGCCATGCTTAATTTATGCACATTTTCAAAAACGAAACGTGATTATAATTGAGCGTGCTGCACGAAACTTCGATCGTGCGTGATGGAAGTTTCGCGATGTGAGTTTTTTTTTTTGGTTAATAATTATAATGCTTTTCAGATTCCGTATTAAATAAACTTTTGCACACCATTCGTTGGCTGATTGCATAAAGTTAGGCGGTCTGTTATTGTTTGTGTGTGTGTGTATATGTGCTAGTGTGTGGAACACTGAAAGAACACTGAATTTGGATAACATCTAGTAGGCGTTGGTCACACGTTGGGGGCTGTGTTGGAGATTTATGACACGCATTAAAATGTGTCACAGATTTGATTTTATCTCATTACGCATAGCAGAATCGACAACCGTTTGGCCGTGCGTGCCGATGTATCTGTAGGGGACATGTTTCATTTTAAAAACTGGAAACTTTTTTGTACGAAAACAAACTTTCCCAAACTCACTCCAATTCCGAAAAATCTAATGCTTTCCGTTCCGATGTTTACACTGGATGAGCCACGTTTTGTTGCCAGAGTTCTTCCCCTCGCCGATAGTGCCCATTAAATCGATAGACTGGTACAAAATTAATTAAAACTTATGATAACATTTCTCACCTCACATTGTGCTTCCAACGTTCGTCACGGATTTTCATAGCTAATCGTAGCTGGAGAAACGGATAATTTCCCCTTGTCACAACCACAGCCACACGCATTAGCGATCCCGTTACGTTCATACATCTTTAATGGAAGCAATCAAACCATTCAAACAATAGCCCACGATTACTTTTTCATTCGCTCGCAACCAGTCGTTCCAGCTAGAACGGGGGAGGTATGGCTGTGTACTGCGGATTATGTTTGGGCGTTACCAATGGTCCTGCTCGAGACGCCTGTGAAGAAAGTAAAAATACTCCTTTACCTTGGGACTGTAGGTTCTTTTATTAACCAACACGAGCTTGCTTTCGTTTCGTGTTTGAGATACCGCACCGACGTGTTTCTCCCTTTTTGCCATTTCAAGCGTACTGATTTATTTACGCAAATAAACAGAAACTAGCATAGAGCAGTTGTGAGCCAGGCACGAAGCTTACTAATGGACGATGATGAGAGAAAATAAATCACGCCATGGTTAAAACGTATCAAAGAGTATAGGAAGGTTATGGGAGTCCAATTTCAAGGTGAGTCAAAAAGAAATAAAAAAGCGATTAAATAATATTGTTAAAGACTTTTTCTCTGTAAGTTTTTGAGCAATTGCTTTAAAATTTAAAACATTCGTTCTCAAACCATTCATTTATTTCAGGAGCGCGAAAAACTTGCGCCTAAAATGATCCATTTCCAATCGATTAGCAATCAATTATTTATGTATATCAGCGTTCAGCCGAACCGTTTTTCTGTTGATCGTTGATTTGTTTGTTTAATTTACAAAAGGCATACCCATATTCTTATTCAATTACACCTGCGTCTGACTGCTTTCGAAATAAAATATTTCAAACGTAGAAAAAAAAGGTATGTTCTTCATCCGTTGGGTTTTTACATTTCCCATTCGCTTATGCCCAATTTCATTTCGCTCGCCCTTGCACAAACCTTCGTCAGTGTTTGTAAGGAAATGAAATTAGCGATCTTCTAGTGGGCACTACCCTTCGATGTTGCTTCCAAAACTGCGTAAAGGAGAATTTTTGGAGCGCTTCCGAACATGTTCCCGGAGTTCCTTGTTTTCCCGGTTCATTCGCTGCAGTAACGTCGTTAAAATCCCTCACAAACCTAATTTATTAGCGACGACCCGAGCAAAGACGCGAGGGATCACCTACAATGATCCTTGTGTATCGAGCTGTGGTTTGTAGATTTTACACTCTGTATGTGGGTTTTTTTTTTAGTACCAATCTTCTCATTGCCCTTTTAGCTTTAAATCCCGAAGCGAACTAAATTTCTCCTTCCGATTCCCGTCTCTGTCCCGGGAGGCATTTCATTTTCGCATCATTATCATTGGAATGCCAGCCAAGCGGCATAGTATAGCGGAGTGGTACTGACACTCAGCGCATCCATCAAGGAATCGACTATTCATCGGGAGGGATTTAAAAAAAGAACAAAGATCCTCTTGCACCATGCCTATCCATACAGACCTCAGGGCGGTTTGTGTTCTGTAGCCCGCCTCACAAAAATCCCAGTAGAGATGGTTGCTTTGGCTTGAATTTTTGCATCAGCAATGCTAGTTCGGTTGCGGCATTCAATAGATTTTCAGCTCCCCATGGGCGTTTCGCAGAAATGGGAATTCCTTGAGAAAGGATGTTAAAAAATGTCCATTGGAATGGGGAATGCATTCCATAAAAAACGCCAGTTTTATGTTCGTTGTTGGATTATTCACTGATTGATGTTTGCAGAAATTGAAGCAAAAAAAAATCCAAAAGTAAGGAATAAATGCATTTTGCCTCCTAAAATTGGCTTGTTGAAGCCATCAATTCCCTTTTGTATTGCATCATTTGTAAACTTCGTAGACAAGCGAAAGTATTCAATTGCTTAACTGTTGTACGTATAATTGCTTGCATTGTTTAATTAAATCAGTTTTACTTGTTTTTCAAACGGAAGCCAATCTATTTGAATAAAATAATAACTTTGCCTTGAAAAGTATTGTACAACATTTTTCATTTTTACAATTTTAAAACTAATATGTATCAAAAACTGAGAAACCGACTGAAATGCACCAAAAGGACACGTTAATACCATTCGAATACGAGCGAGGGTTTAACTATCATCATGCACCACACCCTTCATTACCCTTCCTCCGGCCATTTTTTTCGGTCTGTTCGATTTCATCAACAATTCGAACCGCCGGTTCCATTTTTTTCCACGTTCGCTTGTACGGATCGATATTGGGGCGAAGTAAATGACGAGCTGGAAAAGAAAATCCCCAAACCTAATTGGGTGTTGTTCCGGCCAATTTGCTAGACGCGGAATCGTGATGCAGTAAGTCGCACGGAGCTGTAAAGCTTTTCCATTATTTCCGTGTTTGTATCTCGTGTGGGTTGGGGTAAATCCCGAACGAAGTATTGAAGCCTTTAGCACAGTTTCGCCTTCTCCAACCAACCAATCGCCAATAAGGCGACCTTCATTCAGAGCGATATTAAATTCTGTGTACATGGTGTTTTTTTCTTCCCAATTCGTTGTACACTCGGTACGATACGTATTCACCACGTTTAACAATCGGTTAGTTTGACCAGAATTGAACCGGAGTTTTCCACCCAGTGCATCGTGCATGAGATTGTGCGGTGCAGTGCATCGATCCCGATCGTGCCGGGAATTTTTACCACCGGTCAGTTTCGGTCTCCCGGTGCCCACGTGTAGTTGCAATCAATTTAAGAACATTGCAAAACTAATTCACTCAGACTTTTTGTCCCGCTGGGTTTCGCTTGTCGACGATTTGTACAGGACACAACAGGTTGAAGATATTTCTCTCTTCCGTTTCGTCCATCCATTTTGCTCGAACACTTTCCACCACGGAACAAAAACTCCTTCGTCTTATCGTCCCTATTTGTGGTTTGTGCCACAGTTTTATCGCTCTCCATTCTTTTCCCCGGAGTTTTAATGTGATTAAAAGGCGAGCCTTTCGTTACTTCTGGGGTAGGTGCTACAGTTGGTCCCACACACAGGAAAAACAGAGGCTGCTGGCTCAAGATTAAGATAGGATATCCGCAACCCGGTGGGAAAGTGTGAAAAGGATCTTTCAAGCATGATTTTCTCACCGTTTGGTGCTGTGCTTCGATGGGTAAATGAACTTAATTTTCTCATCCGCAATTATGGTTTTCATTCACCTATCCATTCCACACCAGGTGGGAGGTTGCCAGATGCGACAGTGGGCATACAACTGGGCTTGTTCGAGCTTTATCTTACTTTTGTTCAATTTTTGCAAACATGAGGCAACTGGGATAGGAGCGGTTGGAATTTAATTAACACCCTGCTCCATCCACCATCCGTTCGTGCTCCGTGTTTTGTACAACTGGAATTAAAATCCGTGCCACAATACAGCGCTCAATTGTCACTGAGAAGTTGCATTATTTGGATAGAACGTTTGAACATTTCTGTTTAATAGCATCTTTACAGCATCAGGGTCAATTTAAAAATAAAATAGGTTTTATTTCTACACCTACCGCGTCATTATTCTTGTAACGAATCAAAATGAACAAATCACTGCATTCAAATTCGTTGCTGGTCAACTTTCAAAATTTTTACGACAAAACACGAGCAGATCAGTTTTCTTTCTTTACATCCTTAAACTCCTAACAAGTGTCTACATGTCCTTCGTGCTGGCGTGAAATTTCGCCACTAAAGCTAATCGGAGCGCAACCACCAAACACCCAAATTCATCCAGAGCTTTTGTATCCCCTTTAACCACGCAAAACAAATTTAAACGAAGCGTACAAAATAGAAAAGGAGTACCAAGCTCGGGAAACAGTACCCCGATTCCGTTTCGTGATGTAAAACTATAAACTTTCTCTTCACATAAAACTGATGCCGACGGTTGATGGATGGCTGTTGGTGGGGATACGGGTAAAACCCCCATTTGTGGACCGTCGTGTTGATAATGGCGAAACTTTTATTTCGTTTCTTGCACCACATGCACACTCTCTCACAAACACCACCGTGTGCTCATCATGGGAATGATCTACATGGACGATATGCTCGACTTGCGAATGTCGAGTCGGGTGCGTATTGCGTTGTCAAGTTTAAAGTCCATAAATGATCCTTTTTACGAGACTAAGAAATGGACAATTATGAGCGATGAACGGTGTCACACAACCGTGGTGTCGTATAAGCAGCCTCCATTACTTGCAGAAGATAGAGAGCTACCATTGTCGAATTTTACGATCGATAGTTGAAGAAACAAATTATTAACACGCTCGGATTCTCGGATCTGTCTGCTTATAATTGGCAGTCACCATCCAAGTGAAAAAAGGAAGGAAAAAGGAGAAAAGGAAACCAAAACTTATTAAAAATTTTCCCACCATTTATGCGCTGCAGTAGTTTGAAGAAAACATTCTTCGAATATAAGCTTCGTTAAGCATGTGATACAAATAATATAATATTTATATAGGTGGAATAGTGGAAACATGCCTATTGAAACAACACTCTTTTCGGCTTACTGTTAACATTTTGTCATTATTTCAAACACTTTTTAACAATGTTAGCTTACTTCACCCAAATCGAAATACTTAGGTAGATGTGGTTTTCTTGTCGACGATATGCCCGTACCCCTTACGCGCTGTTTTTCCCCATACCATGCCTGCATCACACGATCAACGAACGCAAACCCTTGATTTATTTCGGTGCATCATCCTCGATCAGTTTAGAGTGTACATCCATAAGGCCCTGAAGTAGAGAGAATAGAAAGAGATCACACAGTATTAGCACGGAAAACACTCCACCATCGACTGGAACATGTACACCGCCATCTTTGACCGCATAGCTTCGCCGCACGGAAATACCAGGGATCGCATGGAAGGAGCAGGGAAAGAACGCTTCTCTTTGGGCGCCAGATACTAGTTAAAAGGAGAATCCTTATAAATAGTTGATGATACCAAAAACATGCAGAGAAACTGATGCACCCGAACTAATGTCGTATCAATTGCGGGCCGTGGCCATTTCGAACCCATCGGCAGATAGTTTGTAGCAATCCTAAATGCATAAATGAACAGATAAAATCAATGTAAAGAGAAAACACAATAAAAATCAAAAAAGCGGTCTACAAACAATTAAAAAATATCCAATTTGTGCATCCAGTTTCCTTGTGGTGCATAGAACACCTCTCATTAAATAATAAAACAAACAAGATTCAGTTTTCCGGTTAGCCACATATGAAAACAAACCGTACTGAGAACGTAGATGAGAATATATGATTGAAAGGAAGAAGGAACCATTTCCAGTGAAAGTGATTTTCTGGTTCGACCTGGTTTGTTATCGTACGGATGATGCACCCCTTCGGGAAGCCCATATTCCGGTCTAAAGGAAATGGTGTGTCGTGTGTCAGGGATAGCGGTCATTGACAGGTGTATTTCAGCATTAATCGAAACCCATTCGTCGTGAATTCTTTCGGCCGATGTTGGTAGTACCTTGTGAAACGAGGATAATGATTAAATAACAATCTTTTTTCCCAATGAAACCATTAATACAAATAAATTTCAAACTTTGCTTGCTACATCAAAAGTATATTCGATTGTATTTCACACATAAATGCAGAGAAAAATACTGGTCTTGCATACGTGAACTGGATGGGAAGATTTCCTTTCACTTGAGCTTTCGTACGTCGGCCGACTCCTCTTCGATCAACTTGTGGTGCACATTGCTTAGAGCCTGAAGGAAAAGTGCAACGAGTGGCGCACACGAAGGAAAAATGATCCTAATTAGCGTAGGTGTGAGTATAGAGATCAGTTCGCCAAGTTTGCCTTCACCTTTTATAACACCGTAATATCTAGCTACCCATAAACCAGCTTAAATAACTGTAGGAACTATCTTTATCGTGCTCATAATGGAATAAAAAGCATAAATATCACCTAAAGGCAAATGTAAGTTTTTGAATAACCTTAAAGAATAAAGCCCTTACTTTTATAGGTTCTGTGAATTCAATTTAGCTTTCTATGTACAGCTTTGTCCTGTAAATGTTTTTAAGCCTATGTTTTACAATAGTACACCAACACCGACCAAATAGAAATACCATTCACCAGTTTGACTAACATTATATACCGTATCACTTACCTTGAAGTATTTCACAGTTTTCACTCGCAGCTCAAGCGTGGCGTCCTCGTCACAGATCATGATCGTGTGCGGATGCTGCTGGAAGGCACTAACCGTCCACATATGGTTTACGCCCTCCTCGATCGCCTTATACAGTGCGAACGCTTTGTGCGATCCGAGGATCATGATCATTACCTCGCGCGCATCCATCACCGTCGCCACACCGACCGTCAGTGCCTGTTTCGGTACCTTGCTGATATCGTTACCAAAGAACCGTGCGTTCGCCTCCAGTGTATCCTGTGCGAGCGTTTTCACGCGCGTCCGCGAAGCCAACGACGATCCAGGCTCGTTGAACGCTATGTGCCCATCCGGACCGATACCACCAATAAAAAGCTCAATACCTCCCGCTGCTTTTATCTTCTCCTCGAACGCATCACACTCGGCCACTAGATCGGGTGCATTGCCATCGAGTATGTGCACATTCTCCGGGTCAATGTCGATGTGCTTGAAGAAATTGTGCCACATGAAGTAGTGGTAGCTTTCCGGGTGATCTCGCGGCAAATCCACGTACTCGTCCATGTTGAACGTCTTGACGTACTTGAACGAGATGCGTCCCTGCTGGTGGAACTTGATCAGGTTCCGGTACATGCCGAGTGGTGTCGATCCTGTCGGCAGACCGAGCGTAAAGTACCGATCCGGACCGGGCTTAAAGTCGTTTATGCGCTTCATCACGTACTTGGCCGACCATTCGCCAACGTACGCAGCCGTGTCGAGGATAATCAGACGCATCTCGATTGAAGTTTACTGTAGAAGGAAAAAAACAGTGGAGGTTATAGCAACTAACCCAATCAGGTCACTGCGGAGAGTGTAGGGGGGAGGAATGGTTAAAGTATTGATGAGCTAAAAGCACCGAGCAATCGATAGGTATACAGTATCAGCAGCACGACCAGCCATATCCCTTCTGGGACAATGCAACACACCGTAAGTGAAAAATAATGACATTAGTTCCACCAGTTTCCCAAAAACACGGACTGCCACGTTCTAACGCCCACGGTAATGGTGGCCGGAAGCCGGAAAGTTTATTAAGATTGATGACTACGGATCGAACCTTGTCTCTAGCTCGCTTTCTAACTCCCGAAGGACAAAACACTCCACAGTGCCACTGGGTAGATGTGATTTGAATTGATATTCGTGTACGGCCGCACAAGCACGCACATCACCGTGCCGGACTGGGCGGAATTCAATTAGGTGTATGCGCTATCGAACGCCAATTTAGCCACTGTTTGTGCCACCAATTTTTGGACGTCTGCGGCCTAGTTTCACTGGTGATTCTCTCGCCGGGTCACGGGCACGACCAAACAAATATCGTTAATAACCGGTGGTCGAGGCTGCGAAGAGAATACATGATGGATCATGGATTCCCGATACGAAGATGATTTGGAATGATTTTATGATTCAAATGGGTTTCATTTCATGTTGACAAAACACTTCACCGATCACTCCTCGATGCATAAAGCATTTTGCTTGGAAAGAAAAACATCTTATTCTAATATTTCGATGATTTATTCGTCCATTTTTTAAGTTTTGATTTAATTATTATGTTTTAAGAAACACCACTGAAGCATCGTATGCTGGACGAACATTATAAGATTAATCCAAGATCTAAACTGAAAAGCACAGGAATTTAAACTGTACAAGCGTTCGAATGAAACACGTGCAATGTAAGGAAATAAAATTTTAAAACTATCATGCCAATCCTAGACGTATGATTTTCATGCTGCAAATAACAGATTCCTACTCGAAATTTTACTCTCGCCACAAGGATTTTGCTAGCTCAAGCACTTTATTACAGGCACTAAAAAGGGTTATTTAGCACGATTATCACAAAAAGACGAAAGCGAAATGCTTTTCAAGCAACACTGTACGCGCAGCGTCTACTTCCAGCAACGATAAGCGACACTGACCAAATAAGCTCGCAATAATTTCAACTCGTAGCAGTTTGTTGACTGAATTTGGGTCAATGTTAATATATTTGCTCGACTGCTCCCACCTTCCTCGTGTAGTCCAAACAGTTTCTCGCGCACCTTACACAAACTGGTTGTGGCTTAAAATCCCAAAACCACTGACGAGGCAGCGACTACAACGACACGGCTCAAAGGATGGACACTCGAAGGCGTACTGACCGTGTGCGTGAAAATCGTAAGCCGTTTTATGGACTTCAAGTACGAGTCTCAACGCTCTGACGCCTGTTGCTTCCATGGGCACATGCTAGTGAATGGTATTGGTCCGATGCGGTTCAGAAACACAATTAAATGCGTTTTCAAAGGAAACAAGTTCTTCTCGTGCATGGCGTACATTTAAAGAACTTCTATCAAATCGACAAATGAACGCATTCGCTGTTGACCTACTCTGGGCGCTTCGGCCTCTTATCAACCTCCAGTACTGACTTTGTAGGTCAGATCCGATTTCGTGTTATCAACAAAACGATTCCGATCGCTTTCAGTACGGGTTAAAAAGGATGGTTTGTACTAATTTTAATTTAATATAAGGGATTCTTTCTGCAATTGTCTGATCGTGGAAGTTGAATGTTTTCACAAAAAAGACAATCAACAGACATACTGACCAAATTACAGCTAAAACAGTTGATGAGCTAGTGAAGCAGCATAGCCACCAATATTCGAATACAACGCATGGATATGAATTGCCACTTCCATAAAGGCGACTTTTTATGACCTTGAAATTAAAGACACTGGTGGCCTCTAGGGCCATCATTATACAAGTAATTCTTTGCAACTGTTTGTGGTACGTGATGTATGCATTATTGTATCTTATACCAATCGCCCTGCAATTGAGCTACCACGATGTAAACAATGTACAGCTGAGTATTCTACAACGCAAAACAACACTTCCGATCCGGCGACCGGTCATTGACCTTATCGATAGAGCTGTTTCTTCAATGTACGGGATTTTTGGGTAGATTTTCGCATTGTATCTTGGAATCTACAACCTTATCGTAAGGATTAGCTCGTTCAACTCCTGATAAGACTATAATTGTTGTCTTTACGCTTAAAACCCGTACTCACCGAAACGTTTACTTATCTCACACAAACAATGCACAACGCGGCGAAGAAAAGAATGGACTGCTTGCTTGTGCTTATCGCTTTATGCAGAAACCCTCTTTTGCCTTCACAGATGCCGGGGATGTTTTTACTATTGAATAGATTGTCTTTTTTTATCAATATCAAACTTCTTCGTCTCGATAATATGCTCAAGTTGTTTAATAAAGTTTGTCTCTTATTTATTGTGTTTTTGATTATATTTAAAACATTTGAAAATTGATAAAAATAATTGTTTACATTCGGTATTTTTGACAACAGTAGCAGGCAATTGCGTTGGTGTTTGTGAGCGCACGTCAACAGAAACGTCAAAGATCTAAATTTGAATTTTCGGTTGAAAAGAACATTATTCATAAATTAATTTTACATGTAATTTAAGGGATACAATAGTACATAATAATAATTTGTAAGTATATTTGTAGTGATAAAAAAGAAGAAAAACAGAAAAAATAATTGTAGACTCTCTCGCAAAGGGGCATTGTTAAGTTTCACTATTTCGTCTATTATTTCTACTATGATCGATTGTTTGCTTATCAACTATGATTTGAGCCCGAACTATTGAGCTATTTGGTAAGCTTTTTGTAATCCTTGCGACCCCGGCAAAGAAACGACCACAGTTGTATGATGATACCTCCGATTTTTAACGTGGACACAAGAAGTATCAAAATTCCTCCCACGAGGTATATTGTTACAATGGTGTTTTCTTCTGGCATTCGGCACCGTGATACGGTGTACTCTTTTAGCGATATGCGTGCCTGCGAATTGAAAGAATATATTTACACACTTACACTACAATCATCCATTATTGCACATACCAATATAAAGCTGGGATTATTTTTGTTGCGCCAGCTAAATGAAGGCAGCGTGTATTCTTCAACCTTTATACGATTCTTCAACATATGGCAGTAGTGATGCGAATGACCGCTGAAAGCTAGCCTCGGATTCAGCAAATCCCCAATCAAATCAGTCGATTCCTTCGATAGCACTTCCCACCGCTCTCGGTATAGATCCACTTGCGGCGAATCATGCTCCTGGCACTCTTTATCCGACTCCCGATACATGGGAAAGTGCTGCAGCACGATTGGTCTGCTGTACTCTTCCAGTTTTGGTACGTCCTTGCACTGGCCTACTCCTCTACCACACTTGAAGATTGTCTCAATCGCTTTCAGCTCTTTCTCTGCTTTCTCACACAGATAACACCCATCGCCCTCCATCGCAATTGAATTAATTGCCACGAAATGAACACCCCTAACGCTGATCAGCGATACACCAGTATTGTTGAACTGGTCTCCAAATCGTTGTACCAGATTGGGCCGTGTAGCATAGTGGAAGCCAATGTCGTGATTACCCACAATGCTATGTAGAGCTACTCCCCGTGGAGTATGAAATAACTTGCGAAAACGTTCGACGTAGTTGTCAAATTCCTTCTGATTCACCCAATTGCCTTCGTCGAATACATCCCCTAGAATAAAGACAGCTTCTGGTTGAAACAGGGTGATGGCTGATTGGAAGGCTCGATGCATTTGCCATTCGCGTCGGAGCTTGTCGAACCAATGACCTCTTACTGGGCCTAGCAGGTGGGTATCCGCTAACAACATTACGCTCACAGGCTCCAGTCCATTCACAACAGCAGGTTTTGATGGCCATTGACACTGAAAACATAACGCTTGGTCTATTATTTTGTTCATCCGCATGATGCATCATTTATATGCATTACCAAAACTTACTTTTAACAGCACAATGTAGTAAACAACGAACTCATTAAACACAACCAGCGATACAATGCTAAGCAGTAGCCGAAAGAGCAGAGTCTTGAGCTTCATAGCGGTATTGAAAGCTATTGTGTAGCGACAACCTTTACTGCTTCAATCGAAGCTGTAGTCAACAATCCAAAACCATGCCGTGGTGTGATTACTCCAGTGAAATAAAAACGCGTTTAACCAGATACGAAACAAAATTTTACAAGATCGATCAAATTGTTTTCGTAAACAAAACTACAAATGGTGGGCCCACTGACAGCTGTCATTTTACAAACGCTTCACGTATTCAAAATACCATCAAAGGCCGCGTGAGCTTAAAAAAATCAACGTCCACTGCAATCGATTTGGTTGAAAACAATTTCGTGCTAAAATATTTATTTCCAAAATAGAAAGCAGGTTTTCTGGCTATTTCAACCAACTATTCACAATTGTCGTTCATTGGACGATTTGACCAAGATCACTCATGACCAGCATGATCGATTTTCGAAAAACACATCTTTTTAATATTGTTTACTGTTCAATATCATTACGTACACTCTTGACTATATGCAAGCAGCAAAATCTCGTAATGAAATCCACATAAAACGATTCACTGACCTCATTTTATCCATCCTGTAGAATGCTCACAACGCACCAATAAAATTAACGAAAAGGCCTTTGCTTGAGACCTTGTTTGTATCAATCTTGGCTTTCGTTCAAATCCCCCGACGCTTTGACATTTTCGTTAAAGGGCTGCGTTCGAGCGAAGATTTATTTATTTTTTCAATATTTTTCTAGCATCCGAAGCGAACGGACGTGCGCGTTTGGTCCGTGTTCACGCTAATAGTTTTGTTTTTAATTGTAGCTCTAGCACAGATAGAGCTACATTTCATACCATCCAGTTCAATAACAGTGCTTGTAAGTGCTTTTGTTCAACATGTGCAGTGTACAGACACGTCGGTTTATTTCATTTTAAATCGATTCAAAGTTTCGATCGCTTGGTGCGCGGTGAAGCCATGTTTCGGTGATAACTATTCAAGCTGCTGCACTTACGCCCGAACTTTTTCCCCACACGCACGTGCAGAGATGCAGAGGTGTTTTCGGTCGTGCTACATATGCGTTTGGTGCGGATTGTGTAAATATTTTTGGTGCACGGCTGTTGGATAGAAATTCAATAGTTGATCGATGGTTTAAACTTGTAGCGAAGTATTATTAAAGCGTCTATTTGCGGACGAATTCTTCCACTGTTGCGTGGAATTGTGTGCAGTGTTTATATGACCAAACAGGAACAGCACGCCGATGTTAATAGAAATTTCGTGTTACCTTTGTTACTTTGCTTATAGCGATCCATAGAATAATTCGTGTTGGATTGATGGAATATGTGGTTTTCCGTAGAGTTTCCAATTGATTTTATATGTGTACGGAATGGAAACCAAAAATACAAATAGATTTTCTATGTTGCTTGTATCAAAATGCCCATGTCTGTATTAAAAGCATATTGACCAAACTAAGAAGGCAATCAAAATCCTACTCTCATATCGATCAAAGGATGCGAGCTGACCGAGGAATCCAATCGTTTTATTTTCCAGCATCGTTCTTCTAGCGTTTCCAATTGGATGTGATACGACGATAGAGTGCGTGCCTGTAAAAATGTGTGTCTGTGAATGTGCGTGAGAGCGAAAGAGAGTGTTTCGTGTGAAAATTTCAACCCAGGTAGAATTTTTCAGTAGAAAATCTATCCCAATAATACGTGAATTTGTAAATTTGTGACGAGGTGCAATTTGATCGTTTGTGCGCCGTGCATGCCTGAATCAGTATCCAATCCCGTGTGGAGAATTGAATGAAAAACTCCTGAAACACCTGAAGCTGGGTGGATCCACCCATTTCCACTGTGGTATCTGTTTCCCTGCTTCCGGCAACCAATTCCATCTTCGAAAGGTGGTGTGAAAAACGCCCGGTAAAGAAAGTGTCAAAAATTTCCGCAAGTGTGCGTCCATCGCGTGTAGTAAAGTTCCGTAAACCCCCGGAAAAGTTGTGTTGTATGTTTGGTGATGCGTTCCTGTGTGTGTGTCTCAGGATGATTTGAATGTCGCTGGATATTTTTAGCGCGCATGGAGAAAAGTGCTGCATCGGTCGCCAGCGCATGTGTTTGTGATGGTGCTTGCACATTTCCCGCAACGAAGCTAGTTTCATCTTGCTTGTAGAAGTTAGTTTTTGGTTTTCCGAGAGCCTTCTTCGAAAAGCAACAGCACCCTTAGTGCGCAAAGGAAATTAATCAGCTGAAACACCCATACACCCGTACTTGGAAAAAGGTAAGAATAGATGGCGCTGTTTTATGCTCTATATTGTGATTTTTTTTGTTTCCAACGCGTTGTTATGGTTCCTGAACAGATGTTAGAAGGCGTGATCCCACCCATGGAAAGAGAAAAAGAGAATCCTCTCTTTGAATATCCTTTCTGTGCTCTCCTTTGCACATGAGGAAAATCCACACGTCAGAGCGCCATTTTTGCTACAAATTTTCTCTCTATTATACCACAACCTCCTGGGTGGTAAATTTTGCTTGCAACGTCCGAATAACGGTTGGGGTCAAAGGTTACCCTTTCGGTCGTCAGCACATTTCCCTGCAGGAATGTTTTCCTACGGTCAAGTGAAAAATGTTGCGTTGGAATGATACATTCCTGGTGGAATTATTCCTATTTACTCAAACACACTCCGCATTGATTGAAGCGACTGAAAAATACGTAGCCTCCAATCAATCTTATCTACGCTACTCTCGCCACGGGTGGTAAAACCATAGTAAAGTCATGATTTTCTTTTTGCTTCATCAAATAACATAATATAAAAAATCATTAAATTCCGGTTGACCTCGTTCGCGGTAGGATTGATGCTCTAATCTGGTATGGTTTGCCCCGTCTACCCTGTCTTCAGAGTGTACAGAGCGAAACATTTTCAACCCGGCGAGGCAGGCCACGTACTGAGCTGGAAAAACTATCAATCATCATTTTTGCCGATCATACAAACAGTTCCTGAGTGAGAGCACGAGGGGCAAAATAAACTGTGAGGGTAAATGATTTTTGGCATAATTTATGCCTTCTATCATACCGAGCATTCCAGGAACAGCGGTCAAATCGTTCCCGTTTGATTACGGCACATTACATATATTTTTGCTAAACGTTTTTGGGACCTCCCAAAACGCCCCATATGGTGCTAATGCCGGAGAGAAGAATTAGATTGATCCTCCAATGCCTTGTTTTTGATAACCTTCCTAACCTGTTCGGTGCTTGAGTGTTTTTGTTGTGTCCACAGCTTACCCTACAATTACTTATCACCCCTGCTGGGTAAAGTGTAAATTGTAATGGTAATTTGACAGGAATTCGTTTGTGGAATGTGTTGCAGCGATTGGTACAAATTGATGTGTAATTTATTGATATGTTCCAAAAAAGAAAATTGTTTGGCTTAAAGCGCCTGATTTTTCTCTGTTGTGGAGTTGCATTATATGGAATCATTATAAATTATTATTATTAACAATAATATTATCCTTTCATGAGATATAAACAAATATCTAAATCCCATCCAAGACTTTTTACCAACAGTTGAAGCAAGTGGAATGTTAGCGTTGGGTTACGGTTCGCAAGTGCCTTCCACAGGCTGGGCCTGTAAAAGCAATTAATGTTGACTAATTAGGCTTCACTCCAGACACGCGATTAAACCGTACTTTGTGGATGCAGCGCAAAATTTCTTCCCGCAGGCCTGTACACAGTGGAAAAGGAAGCAAGATAAAATATAGAGCCGAAGAAAAAAAAAATTAAACAACATTATCCAGTTTTTTGCCTTTCCCGATGGCGGATACAGGAAGCTGCTCCATACATGGGCCAGCTACCAGGTGGAAAGAAACTAGTTTTGGAAAATATTTTTCAACCGATTAATATTCAATTGCATTCTGCGGATCGAGGGCAAAAGCTTTATTTTGCACGGCCCACTAGTGTTTTCGATTCTGTACGCAAGCAAACGAACGACTCACCATTGCGTAACGCAATAATTACAGGAATAAGTTATGGTAATGATCATAACCTTTTACCCCCCTTTTTATCGTTGCTTCCGTTGGCGGTATGTTCATTAGCTGCGATCGAAGTATTAGCATCGGATCGGGTTTGCATCAAATAGTTCGAGAGATTATGTTTGAATGTTTTATCTTGTTTCGTCAATTATTGCTCTGTATGAGGTTATTTTGTATATAAGGCACATACAGCTGCGTCTATCTTTGAAATAAGCACGTTTCTGCTGAACATTATCAGAAAAATGTTGTATTATAAACTTAAGCAGGAAGCGAAAGATCAGTAATTCAAGCCGGTCAAAAAGTGAACCTGCATCGAGTTTTTTTTCTTTCCTTCTTTATGCGTAATTAAATAGTGCCCGCGTGTTTGCGTCTCAGTGCACGCGCATAACTCTGCGATAAGACGATCGTACCGCGGTCAAAAGCAAAACGATGGCGATTTTCTCGGGAGTCCGGACTCGACAGGCCTCCAGTCCGTTTCATGCTGCCTGCTAGGTGCACGCCACATGCTAACCTAATCATCCTCCAAGAGCGCTAGCGAAACGCGACTTATTCCGCCGGGAGGGCTGGGGCGATTTATTTCCGCGACAAAAGCATTTATTTACGGTGACATTTTATCAAGTGCTCGTGGTCGGGGGTGCCCTTGCATCCGTCCCTACTGAATGCACACGATGTATTTAGAAAGGCACGCTTCGGTGCGGAGTTCTTCCAGTTCGATCGGTCGAAAAGTGGACGGTGCAACAAAGCAATCAAAGCAAATGCACCATAGAGGTTTAGTGTTGGCGTATTACGAGAGAAGTTTTCCTAGTGCTGGTCTCTGTCAAGACAGTCCTTCTTCGTTAGGAATGATCTTGAACCGTGGGCGCTAAAGAATGGCTCCTCCTAGATGCATTTCTAGCATCCTCTTTTCCACTTTTTCTAGTGTACGAGGGAGAGTTCTAAGTTAACTATTCCCTCTTCGCTTCGCAATGGCAAATGTTGGGTGACGATTATTATTAATGGGTTTGCAATTTTTGCTTCCCCGTTTTGGAGCGTACTTTGGTTACCTTTTATTGAATGTAATCGTTTCTTTTATGGTTTAACTATCGCTTAATGCACATCATTGGTATGCTCACGGGCGGAGGATGTCAAGATGTCATGTTGCTTTTGCTTTTTATTCATACCTTTGTGTGTGCAGGCGTATTTGCTTAATTAAATAATGTACTCCTAAGAATCGTGACGTGGTATATATCTGAGAGGATAATTAATTGAGAATCTTCTCGGTTATGTTTTCCTGTGCCTAAAGTTCAGAATGCTACGTAAAGTACTCTTTTGCATAGTAGCTACAATGCTACGAATAACGTGTACTTATTTTCCTTTGTCATATATCTCGAAACATTTCAAAATTCCCTTTGGCGAACGATTATGCGTGTGTTCCCATTTCGATTATGCAACATACTGGTCGAAAGAAGGATGTTTTTTTCTTTTCTGCTTCTGAATATCGTATTTTGCATTACATCTGTATACACCGTTGCATCGTTCGCTCACCACAAAGGGTTGAAGGGACAAACAAAAGCAAAACCGAAATGTTGGACGAACCAGCGCTGTGCTGTATGCAAATTGTGCGTAACAATGGAAAGTGCATCTCGAAAACAGGGGACTCTCGGTCGACCACCATGAAAAATGGGTGAACGGAGGAAACAAGAGAAGGATACCCACCATATCCTATGCAATTGGTGAAAGCGAAGTGCATCGGAGCCGAACGCGATGTAGTTTACGATGGCTATAGAGAGTAAAATGGATGCAAACGATCGATGACAAGCAGGGAAGAGTTTTTGGATCAATTTTACCATCTACAAAATGTAACCGTTGGTGAGTTTTTCTCCAGGCGATTAAAATTCGTCTACATTTTCCCATCTCGATGAATGAATACATCGAGGTATTTTATCGGAAATACAACATGAAACATAAGTGGCTCTTGCTAATTGGCACATGATGGGAGGATTGTATAGGATCGATATTTTCAATCGTACTGCTGTAAACTTGTGCTCCATGTTGCAATTTATCTGTGCTGCATCATAGGTGATGCTTGTAAATTGCATCTAGTTCTTTATCGCTCCTTAGTACAAGTGCAGTCCAGAGTAAACAAGTTTGAAGAGACATGACGAATGGAATCTTCGGTTACTCAAATTACACTTGAATGTCGGCCGTCTGGATTCGAACCAAAACTGGCTTCTTTGGTCTGGTCTCGTAAAGCTACCACACGTCCTACGTACTAGCCAACGTTGAGATTGTATTTTTATCTTGTCCCATGATAATTTGTGTACGACGAGCTACAACGATTCTGTACGCTGGCAATGTATGAGCTTCAGTAAAATTATGGTTATGGATAGCCATACTTTAGAACTGTTAGAATAGTCGTGTATGTGCTAACGTGACCGTTATCTCGATAACCTGATTAATAAATATCATCTCAAAACGGTACTTTGTGTTACAAATTTAATTAATGTAAAGACCTATAACATTTTCTGAAGAAGAATATTTTTGGAGATCTATAACACAAAAAAGTACATAATTTTTTTTTATTTTCTCCTGATTTCAATTACTTTTCGCCGAACCATAAGAAATCACACGAAAGTGTTAAAATGATGGCTTTTAATGGATCGATACACATTCTTTCTTGTCTTCGATACACTTTTTCACACTTTAATATCGAACAGTTAACGAGCGATTTAAATCCATGTTTTGGGGAATCGGCTCTTGAATAAAACAGCACTTCACAAGCAGTGTGCTCTTCATAAATTCGTCTTATCGAGATGGTTCAACAGGCAGGCAGTTTCACGAACACGCAGCATCGCCCGGGGGCTTCCGACTATCGTATTTCGGTGCTGCTTTTTCGGGGTTCCTATTGGGTAAGAAACAAACGGAAAAAAGGGCCCCCGACACAGACCGAAGAAAGAAGATGAGCTGAACATAAATAAATAAACGTTGTCTAAGACAAAGCGCACATAAACAGTCGATGCGCAGCTTCACTGCCACAACCCGTTCACGTACATCGGAGCATCATGCATCGAGGTGAAAAAACGAACACCTAGTTTGGTGCTATATCTCCTTTCTAGCCCTGCTTTTTCCGGTACTGCACTAACAAAATCGGCATCTGCATCTATTGTGAGCAGATTCAACATGTATGGCAGACGTGTATAGTATGTATTCCGTTGGGCCAGAATAAAAAATACAAAAGGAAACCAGCACCAGGGTTAATAATGTATGCACGCGGAAAACGGACGGCTGCCACTTTTTTTCTTTTTTTATAATGTTATGTTGTGACATACGGATGGTTGTCGTCCCGGAAACTTACTAGCTGAAAGATGATACCGGTAAATGTGGTTGTAGTTGGCGTTTTTTTCCTGGTGTCTCTCCCCTTTTTTATTTTTTGATTACCTTTCCGACAATGTTTATATAAATTTGTTCCCCTTGTATCGATTTTCGAGGGCGAGTAAACTGTTGACCGGTCTATAACCCTTTTCTGCGTACATCTAACTCTTCTCCAAGAATCGCTAAGCCCAAACACTCGATATAGTGCTGTTGAGTTGGGGGTTTTGTTTTCCCAGTAACCCCACTTCTCAACGAATGAAATTTCATTTTCACTCGTTAAGTGTCGGAAAATTATCTCCCATCGTTCGTCAGCGTTAAACGTCATCCTGAGCAATTGAAGGTGACAGCGTGTTAAGATACGGCTTGTGCTGGGTGAGAAGCGGCTTAGAATGGCAATAAAGGATCATTGCTAGGGATCGCTGACGGCTTTGGTGAATTTGATATCGATCGTTCGATCGCTCAAGGGTGTTTGACTCTACTTAATACTTAAGAAATACATCACACCAGGGCTCCGACCAGGATTGGGAATAAGCGAGGGAAACAAGGTCCTATAAATAAGATCGCATCGATGCATCATTGTCTCGTTGTACCGATGAGTACCGTGTAGATGCTAACGAGCTGCGACAGGCTTGGTGGTTTCAATCCTCGATTCATTTACTAAAGCAAGGTGGATCTTACGCCTTCATTTCTTGTTTCGCGCGACGGCATTTTTTAAGCGGATTTGCATGTCTCGCTGCAGATTTCAATATTCTTCCATTGCAATACGCACAGCATGAAGAAGAGTGTAAGAAATCTTGATCATCGTATCGTCGAATGTCACAACCTTCCATATCCAAGAAGTATGAGCACTTGATTTTGTCGTATGGATGAAGTCAGCTGGACGCTGCTTGTGGAAAAGACATTTGATACATTATGTGTGCGTGTCTGCTCATCTAATCAGCTTCCAATGCAATCAGTTGCGCTCATAGAGAAGTGAGGATGCCATTTGCAAGATAAACACCATCGAGAATGACAATGTTGGGATCATTTTTGAAGATCCTAAATAATGAGCTTCATGAGATGCATCTCACGTGATCGTCGTTATTTATCTGAACTGATTATCGCAAGGGTGCTTGCTATCTTACAATATATTATCTTTATAACAACATATACTGAGCCATAAGTTTTCTTCTAACCTCGCTGTAGTTGCACAAGCCTTTTAGTTTGCATTATTTGAATACGAAATTAATTCAATGTTACACCAAGTTCACGATCATCACGCAGGG
This sequence comes from Anopheles culicifacies, assembly GCA_000473375.1. NCBI lineage: Eukaryota > Metazoa > Arthropoda > Insecta > Diptera > Culicidae > Anopheles > Anopheles culicifacies. The sequence continues at coordinate 3,668 of AXCM01002487.1, read as the reverse complement.
GATGCTTTGGAGGTATCATTATAAACCCCACTCCACTTTTTAAAACTCCGTCAAAGGCGGCGTTTGTCTTGCTGTTTGTCGGTCCTGAGACGTTCTCAACCATTCCAACAACAAGTTATTTCCCCTAGAGCAGTAGCAATACTTTTTCACCCAAACCTATGCCTACCCACCTTGCATTGCCATGACCTAAAACTATTAGACAAATCGAAATGCAAACATGTTTCGATTCGCTTGACAGAGAATTTAATATTCGCTCGTCTGGGTGATGCTGTCTTCGCTCGTTGCGTGACAACGGCTGCGCAAAGTCAAAAGCCATGATGGTTGAATTTATTTTTCCTATGTGTGAGTATCGGTAGGTGGATCATGTTGGGATCGGTGCGTACGGCCAAAAGAAAAAGCAGCGCATTGAACGAGGCAGCTTTGGGAGAACCATTTAGGTACGTACGGACGTAATTTGTTAGGAACATCGAAAGCAATAACCGTAAAGATAGACAAAATATTTCAACAACGAATACACATACAACAATGTGTCTAGGCCTGATCTTGAGGCAATGTGTTTCTATCGTGTCGGAAATCGTTTGGTTTGGCTAGCAAGAATAAGATGTTGCTTGCTTCATATTATGTATCCGTCAGTCGATAGCGACTAAAACGCACATTTCTCGCTACATTGATTAGCACGCGATTGTTTTGAAACACAAGTTGATGTTATTGTTGCTGTCTTTCCGCGAAAAGTTGATGCAAGGTCAAGTTCTGGATTACAAGCAAATTAGCAAATAGGAAAGAATTTCTTTAAATCTATGCGATCTTTTATTGTTGATTCAAAGATTTGCCTCAGGGTAGATGCTTCCCCTTGCACCCTACCGATTGCAGAATCTAAATCCGCGTCTGATTGATAGAAGGTTTGGAAGGAAAGTTCTATCAAAGAAAAATCACTTAATATTTTGAACAACAAAACAATTAGCTATATAAACACAACCTTGTGAGGCATTTTAATGCACTAGCTGACTCATATGGCCGATAAATCTTCAACAATTCACTAAACCCAAAAGAATGAAAGCCAACAAAAAGCGTGGAATACAAAAATAAAAAACAAACAAGTAACTCAGCGTCACTAATGAGCCCATGAGACTGTGTGTCATTAGGCAATTAATAGTGTGCTCTTTCGCTTAAATTCGCGTTAGTTGGCGTAGATTTTGGATGAGGAGAAGTTTTTAATAATTCGCCTGATGGTGGGAGGTGATGTTTGTGGGCTTGGCAAGTCATTTCACCGTTGTCAAAAGATGTAAAAAATAGAAAAATAATAATAATACCATCTGCTTTCGAACTGTAAGCTGCGGTCAGATCTTCATAAAAGTTAAGCTTAATTAAGACACATACACACACGCCATGGCACGCTTGAGCAGAAAACTTCATTTTCACTATGCGCTACGTTTCGTCCATTTTTGCGCTCGGGTAGATTGATGAGTCAGACGGAGTTCGATGGGGAATTACACTGCATTAAAATAAACCAACACGGAATTGTTTATGAGGTGATACCTTCGGTAAATTAGTGAAAGAAACCATACGCTTGAGATGTGTTTGTGGTGTAGAAAATTAACGTATTAATGCCGTCTAATACATGCATGCTGTGAATGGTATTCTTTGGGTTACATTTTTAGGTAAGCAGCATTAAAAGGGGCCATCTGTTAGATGGTGAAGCTTTTTTGTGTGGTATGATCATTATCATGCATAGTTTAATTGATGTTCCATCATCCTTTCGTATATTGATGTGGTAGAAGCTTCCTCAACGTAATTAAACGCCACCCAATATCTTTAACGCCCCATCCCAGAAGGAAGGGATAATTATCGCCGATTATTCGCTGGTTCGCGGTTGAATGTGTGTTTTAGTATGTTGGAATTAAATTAGCATGGTGGGTTAAATGTGTTTACCCTTGCCCCATTCCTTCTCATGCGGCAAGTCGTAGTGCAGAAGTAATAGGTTGCGAGATCTTAAAACTATCCACCTCGAAATTCCTTAGTCATGTGCTGTTTTTTAGTGCTCGCCCGCGCTATTTCGCCAACGGGTCTTAACTAGCGTTTAGCAAATCCACACTTTATGGTCCTGCCTCGAATGGCAAGGTGTAAATGTTAACATGCAAAGCAAGTGCTTTCTGTGGAGTAAAATAATTCCAATGGACCGTATAGTAAGGTTCGAGGGGCGATCGAGGTATGAAGCATTGTTGAGAAAATATTTCACAGGCAATCGCTGTGAACATAAGCCTCGAAGCGAAAAGCAACAACACCGTGTTGCCTTCTGTGGATTTTGGGTAGTTACGGGTTGCAAGAAAGAACTTACTTTTGAAATTCCTCTTTAGTAGTTTGCTACAGCCAAAAAAACAGCAATAACTTCTTTGCGTTCTGCATTATTTATTTAAACATATTGCTTAATTTGTAGACGTTTAGGAATACAATTACTACATTTATGTTTGACTCAATAAAAAAAAAAAAACAGAAATAAGAGCAACGAATCAAGAGCTAGAAAATCTCCAACTTAAACCTACCCAAAACATGATGTTCTTCCATGTTCACTTTTATGTCAAACTTTTCTTCTGTAAAGTTCTTTGCAAACAAATGCAACCGCGCCCCGCTGAGAAAACTTGGAAATAATCCAGCTTTTAGGTGGGGAAAACTAAATCGTGCGATAAAGTTTCATTTCCCAAGATGGTTCACGGGTGAAAAAGGGTGTTGTCTCTGCAAGAATGTGTAGATGCTTATATCTGGGTTAAAATTTGGGTCACGACAACACAGGATATAGTGTCACGGGGTTGTGGTTATCTAGAATGTGTAAGAGAGAGATTGGCGGAAAGTTGTTTGGAATTTGTTTGGTCCTATCTGAAATGAAGATTCTTGTCTTCTGGAGCATGATATCGGACTACAATTCTGTGAGAAACAATTGAAAAATATATAGAACCTTTAGTTTTAACAATGTTGATGAGAATAGGAGAATTATTTCGACATGTTGAAATCTTGGTAAAATAAGCAAATGCTTCTAAAACATGGAATCTGATCATTTGATTCTGTTTTTCTGTGATAATTTAGTAGAAGTATTTGTATACAAATACGAGATTATTCGAACTACAAGCCAACTGCATTCTCCCATTTCTATTTTATAATAAAAATGTACATGTGAAGAGTAAACTACTCATACTATTACATCAAAGGGACTTTCCGTGCAAAGCGGTAATAGACGATAGCCGGTCGACGGACAGGTGACAGGCGGGGAGCATCGTCAGTTCAACGCATTTAGAAACGCTAGGGTGCGCTTTGCGACCGTTGGCACTGCACCATAGGTAGTGTGAAGAGCTGCATGGGGAAACAGCACAGCAGTCGGGAGCACATGGTGTTCGCGTTTATGCGTCTGTGGTACGCGCGTTACGCACCGCTGACGCTTCAGGTCGTTTGCACGCCTAGAGCTGCGCGCCGTACCGATCGCAATTTTAACCATTCTTGTGTTGAAAAACTATTACTCGTCGGCTCAATGGTGGTAGCGCTGCTAGAGATCTTCTTCCGGCAAAGTTTCTATGTGCGTATGCAAGAGTATGTATTTTTTATCGTTCATTCCATCTACCGGCATGGTGCGCAATCATCCTGCTGGGAATAAACGTCTTCAAGGGGTTATTATTTTGTGT
>AXCM01002486.1:0-33761 GCA_000473375.1 Anopheles culicifacies | reverse complement strand
CCGATTTGGTGGGAAAAGTGTCAACTGGCGCCAGCCGGTTTTTCTCGAACGATCCACCTTCCAACCCCCTTTAGTTCACCTGATGGTACGCACCGAATTTCGTCACACACGGTACAACGGGGCGACAAACTGACGACGTATTTACTCACACGGCGGCCCATCGTGTGAAGTGAGTTACGGCTCACACGGCTCAATAAAACGAAACAAAACGAAAAAAGCCGTACATTCTATCACCCCCGACGCTCACCCCATTTGTCGCGTTCATTTGCATCTTCGCTGTTTCGCTTTTCACGAAGGAAGACGATTGCTTGACGTTCGATTTTCTGCCCGTCCTGTCCGTTGGCGCATTTCCAGCACATTTAAAACCAGCCATGTGTGACCGTTTGGGTGGGGTCTGTTTTTCTCAGCTACAAATTTTCACCACAGCGGTATATCGAGTCCACCGTACCCGTAACCGTAATATATCGATAATAAACATCATAATAACCTAAAACCAACAGACACGATCATGCAGCCTCATCTCTAGCGCTCTAGCGCTCATAAATAATTCATAAACTATCTTTCCAGCTCTCGCACCTTCGTATCACCGGTTTCCCTTGTGCAATGGGCAGAAAAATATATTACCAACAAGAAATAGTACCAGCTGCCAGCGACTAATCGGTGTAAAAATTGTGCACTTCCAGCGTGTTCAGTGAAGGAAAACGGGTAACTTGCATAATTTCACCTTCGCGCGATGTTTGTGCATCACAGCTGCGACGGGTTGTTTTCCCTATTTTTACATTTTCAATTGTAATCCTTCCTTCTTTAGCACATTGTTGCATCCCCTGCGTCATCTGTGACACCAATATGGTATATTTTTCCGGTTTTTTCCCCGTTTTGTTGTGTCCGCCATATCTTGTTCGTCGATCAATATTTTTGTTTACAAAGCTCTTAGTGTTTTTCTTCATTATCTACTATTTTATGCCATTTTTCTCGCGCTCTCTCTCTCTTTCACAAACACACACAACCATGCTCATGGAGGAATTAAGGCATTATATTAGCACCCGTAATCCCGACCTTAGTACTAGCCAGCTCAACATCCACGGTAGCTTTGACAAGGGCAAAGGGAAGTCCAGTTTGACCTCCGCTTCTACACCGACAAGCTCTGACCATGACGGTGTGTTTCTCCTTCGTACACCTTTTGGGGGCGGGAAGAAAAACCCCCCATGAAAGGGCTTGTGGAACATAAATAGTCGCCCAATTGAAAACACTTGTCCACAACCACCCGCAAAGCCAGCGTTTTCTCGCTGATCCGATAAAAGGTTTTATAGCTTTGGCCTAATTTCACTTTCGAGTGCACCCCAAGCCGGCTGAAGGCCATCGGGCGGTAGGGGGTGTCCTTTTGTACCCTTTTTCTCCACCTCCGTGTGCGAGAGACGAACAGTGTCATTGAGCTGACGATGGATGGAACAAGATTTATCGCTCTCGCTAGATGGTTTAGATACTAAGTAGCACCAGCAAAATGGATTCGGTTAGAAACATTTCCCCCCCTCCCCCGTACATCCAAAGATCAGTGTTAACGATTGCTGCTGTCATAAATTCACCACGTTGCATAATGCACGCAGCGGCTGAGCTGCGGTTTGGTTATGGAATTTTAAATGCAACCTTCATCCCAATCACTCAAACTGATCAAATTCCCTCCCGTGTTCTTCGGACACGTTTTTAGATGGGAAGATGGGTAGCTCACTTTGTCGGAAACGAGTTTGCCGTAAAAAATCCCGTTGGCCTTGCCGTCCGTGCAGCTGTCGATGAGACAGTAATTAAGATGACAGAACCAGCCCTACACGTGGGACCCTCCAGATGCAATATATGAGTGTGTTTGTGTGGGGGTTTTCCTTGTAACGACCAAAACCAAAAAATAGTTAGCAAGAGCAACACGCGTTCCTGGCCAATTCCCGGGAAGTAATGACCATCGCTTCTTCACACACGTGAGTGATTTATTGCGTGGAAACAATCGCGTGAAGGCGTGGAAAATTCATTGACAATAATCCGTGTTTTCGTTGGGCAGCCAATAACACATTGCTTGCTGTATCGTTCAAGCGTTTGAAGACAAAATGTGACATGCGACGATCATGTTCCTTTCTTTGTAATGCTCGCTCGTGTGGATTAGTAAATGACGCATTTGGACTGGTCGATTTTGTTGAAATTTTCTAAATAATAAAAAAAGTCTTTACAATACAAATTGTAAATTATTAAATAAAGCATTTGAAAGCTTTATAAAACTAAAAACTAATCATAAATGAATTTTGCAATTAAAAATAAATGGAAAAATCAATATTTAATTTAATCAATTTTTTTAACCTTTTTTACTTTTTATGAATTTATTTATTTAAAGATATTTCTAATCCAATATTTCTGCAGCTTTTTTCCATCGCATTCCACAGGTGGAACATTGTTTAAGCTTGAGTCAGCAACAACAAAAATACGAAAGAATTCGTCTGTTCATGAGTAACCAATAGAAAAGGCAATAACAAACTCCAAAAATTCGATCCTACAATGCTCAACAGCGAGCCCACACACATTCTTGCTGTTTGTAGCCGTTTGCTTAATGCTCGCTGTTCGCATTACCTTACAACCAGGAAGTAAAAGTGGATATTTCCCATCCTATTCACACCGAGCAATATCGATAATGAGGATAGATAATTACCAACAGCTCAACAACATGTAATTTTCGGCGTAAACAAATACACATTCGCATGCGATGAGTGAAACTAATATTTGGCGCAACTTTACGATGTTTACCCGTGCGCTGCTGGATTTGTGAAAGGTATGAATGAATACCATCACGCGTATAAACCGGTTCGGTAATTGTTTACGCGTGTAGCTCCACCTGGAGAAAAAGAGGTTCGTTCTCATTGATCTTTAAAGAATGTTGCATTTTGCTGCGTATCTTGTTTGGTTCGCAAATCACATCCGATTGGCATCCGCTGCGTGGGGGATTCCTTAAATACATTGGAGTACACCGTCCAAGATTAGAACGAGCGCCCGGCGCAGGCTTCGTTCCGGGAATGCATTCATTCCCTGCCCCCTGGTTGCTATTTATACGTCCGGAAAGGAATTTATGAGCAGCGCATCAAAGGGCAACATAGCGTACCGTGCAGTGACGATACGGCGAAGTCGACCTGATGATCATCATCATCATGATGTGCATCGGTAACGATTCGTTGGTAATGCGTCCCTCCCACCTTCCCATAGAAACGAGCATGCGAGACCCTGTCCCGATGGTGGCGTCGGTATTGGGGTTTTTCGAAAATAGCACTCCCAAATCCAACATAAGCCGTATCGCTTGGCTCGCAGTGCGTGTGCGTGCTGACGGTTGATGGAATGTGGGGAAAGTTACTCGGTGCGTTTTCCGTGCTGCCCTTGGAATGCAGTCGCCTGTATGCACCCAGAAACTGTTGCATTTGCTCAAGGAAAATCTTCTGTTTCGAACAGAGCAAGATAGCAACAGCAACAAAGAGGAGGGTTCTTTTTTCACTTGCCTTACCTTCCGAATTAAATCTTACACATATGCATCACAAGTAGAACGCAGTTTCACGCATACAAACGTATTGTTACGCATTGAGTGAAAGGAAAATCCCTACAATCTTGTAAAGAATTCACTCAGCGAGGGTTTGCGGTTCGGTTGTCAACCTTCGGGAATTAATTTAAAGTCTGTTCGTTTCACATTCATTGCATGCGTGTAAGGCATACGGTATTTGCACGTCCCTTTCTCTCTCTTCGTCAATCAGCACGTTGTATTGAACATCAAAAGAATTCGATCGAAACCTTCAACATTCCAATGAGTGACAGGAGCAACGAAGATATCTCCAGCCAATTTAATCTTCGAACGCTTTGTTCGATGGAGATGTTGTTCAGACTTTGACAGGAGATCGATGTACTGGTGAGAACCTTGGAGTGATTTTAGTACAACGGAAAACGAATCAATTGATGAGTCGATCCAGTTGCAATCCCACATCAAACACAACTCAACGAGCTGCCAAGCAATCGACAACCAAATCAGGCTAGGCGCATTCCTGCCTTCTAATTCTGCCCCATTGAAGCATGCTGCTGGAATGTCTCACATGTTTGCTCCTCACACAATAAATCAAATACCATCGCTAACCCACCAGCTGAATTCTGGGTCGAAACGATAAATTCCTCCCCGATAATGAGCGTTCGAATCAGTCCGGCAGACGACGGATGCCTTCAACAAACCGCACCGATCGACACAGCGGCAGCTGTGCCGAACACCGTCAGGATTACTCAATCAACCAGCGGTGGCGGGCTTAAGCCGTCTCTAAATTGTACCCTTGTGCACACGTAAGAAAAAATATAAATATTCCGTAAACTATAGACTGAAGGCGATAGTTTCGGCAGTGGCGTTTCCCCATTTTCGTTGCACGACTCACAAACTGTTGCGCTGAAGTTTCTCGCATGTGTTTACAAACATTCCACTCCGACCGCAACAGCCGTGGTTTAGGGATGGCGATAATGCTTCCATGGCCCGTAGTGAATGAAGTAACCCGCCCGATGGAGACGCCTGGTAGGTTGTTACGAGCGCATGGATGCAGAACACCCCCTTCAGCGGGCCCGCTTCACGCAAAGGAATGTAAATTTTCGCAATTATTATTTATCTACCGATAGCTTCACTTACTTAAGCGTACGGTCGCACGGTGACTCAGAACCCACGTCCAAACATCAGACATACCGCCATTCGACGGGTTGCGCTTGTTTCGCCCGCACCGTATCGAGTTTCGTTGCGCACTACTTATTGCGACAAACACAGCACGGGCAAGGTGGTCGTGTGGTTTTCAAGTGGCCCCGAACCGAACGGTACCGAATGGTATGCAGAAAGGTGTATGCGTATGCGTGTTAGCTGCACGCGTGATTGCTTAACCGGCGTCTCAAGAACGAAGAGCAAGGGTTTTAGTTTGAAAGGGATTAATGTTTTACAGCAATTATGCAACCCTTCAACCCGTTCAAGCACCGTTGGAAATGTTCCCCAGCACAAAGCCCACATTCATCATCGCTAATCGTAATGGCGCCAGTACGTTGTGATCTTGAATCGTCAAAGCAATAATCCTGCATGCAGGATTGGTGGAAAATGCCGTTTTCTATTCCTTTTTATTTGAAAATCCTTCCCGAAGCTTTGTGTTGTAATTTGGCTTTGTAAATGATTAATACCCTACTCTTGTGTTGCGAATGAGCCAAAAACCCCAATCAACCCGTATAATCTGTCATAGAAGGAGACATCAATTAGTTCGCTTCGTAATGGAGACGCCTGGTCGTGGGATGAACTGACCACGTTGAAAAACGGTAGCATATTAACACAACAATACTAACCCGTGTTGTACTGTACAATGAATTTGGAGTTGGGGCGTAAACAGAAAACCCATCGTCCATCCATCTGCGTTAAGGGGGCTAACGAGCATTACGAGAAGGAACCAGATGTGCATCCCGTCCGACCTTGACATTTATGATACGAACAGAACGCTCTGGAATGAATTTGTCGTTCTGAAGAGCATTTTATGGTACGTGGGATGTGAGTTTATTGCCATGTTTGCTTCATGCTAATATTGGAGCATCCCAGCAACATCATGTTCCCGTTTGGACATTCTGGTGAAATGTGGTGAAATTCTGAAAGTGATCCAGAAAAGTCTTCTCACCCTGAGTGCAACATCGTTCCGCATAATCGGTTAATAATCATTAAAAAGCTTTCTTTAAATTGCAATCAGTAAGGATAATCTGTGTGGAAAACACAAAATATTTCCTCGGAAATGTTTAATTGCCCCAGGCTGTTGAAACGTTGCAGAAATTCTTCAAAATTTCATAATCCGGTCAAAGTTCGTGTTCACCGTAATAGCTTTTAAATTCATACCCCATTCCTTCCTTTTTTAGAACGATTTTATGATGAGTTCGAGATTTGTATTGCAGTTTCGGTTCAAAAATCGCATATCTACCCCAGCGTGCACTTTACTGCGTCAGAAGCGATGGGATAATGTACGGATTACGGCCCAATTTCTATCCCACGTACACGAGCGTGCTTCATTAATTTCAGCAACTACCACATCGTGAACTTTGTGTACACAAATTGAGCACACGCTCACTAATCATCTAGCACAGCCTCTCATCACCCTGTCCATGGGTTGTAACATGGACGGGTGGAGCAGTGATTCATGTAGGGTGAAATTTCATTCATCAGAAACATTGGAGCATTTTTTCGTTTATTGGACTAATGGAGGCAGGCAAAAACGAACGGGCAATAAAGTTTATTTGAATGTCACTTAATTTTCAACCACTGAGAAGAGCTGGGTTTGTTTTTTCTTCTAACGACCTAAAATCAAAACCAGTTGGTACGTTTTTCCTAAGTTTAAAGAGGCCAAGTAGCAACAAGTGACCCAAATACTATAACTTAATACACCGAAGGACACGTGCGCCCTTTACGGTGAAGGTATTTTACGTCTTTTGTTCGACGGTCCTCCGCCTGCAAGAAGGACCCTCTACGTTGGTGTAAGCGCAACAGCAGCATTTCATTCAATTTGGGTTACCTTTGACTACAAAACCCCAGCAACCGAACTAGAGGTATAAAATAGTATCCTTTTTTCGTGGGCATGCGAAAAACGTGTAGGAAGGGATCTTTTTGCACAGTAACTCGTTTCGAAACAATTAAAGCCAGCTACGCCTTACAATAGCTCTTACCTTTTGTCGTCCTTTCACCTGCTTTGTAGCTCCAACGTGCTTCGAAGTGGCTTACACTACTACCCACAGGGATTGACTTTTCACCCTTTGGTGATCACGTTCTCACTTGATGTCGGTTACACTGTACTGCTGATAGCAGTTTAGCAGTTTTTCTTTAAAAGAACAATGTCCTGAAGGATGTAAATCTTAGCTTAATAAACTCGTCTAGTTAGTACACCTTAACACCTCAGAATGGGATACACTGATCGGGTACTCCGTTGAGTGATATAGACACTTGCTTTGTCAAACACTTAACAACCACCCAATGGTCTGTTATCTCACAGCACACGATACACTTCGTTTGAAACCGTTCCGGTTTGATATATTGATAAGCGCGTTCCATCAACCGGAGACAACTTGTTGCACACTTCTTTCCATCGACCTCACTTACAACACGTACAACTTTTTTTGTTTTGCCGAGAGTTTTGCCTTATAATACAGCTACTCTTCGCCACAACACTTTCAACCACACGCACACACAAATCCCATTACTTGCTCATCCAACCACTACACGGATGCTGTGGATATGGCAGCGATACGAACGAAACCAAAATACACCATACAAAGCAGCTCTGACGTCTGACGGTTCGAATGCTTTCCGCTACAAACACTCGTACGATACTACACGCAACGAAAACCGGTACGAACCATCCGCAAGCAGTACGCGCTTGAGAAAGAATTGAGTGTCGGTGTTGGTTATCTGCACCGGGAAAACTACGCTGTTCAACTGATGCCGGCTCTCGATGTGGACCCTCATTTATAGAAAAGCGCGTTCGTTTCGCTGCCGGCATATTAGCACGAGAGCGTAAAATCACTTCTGCTCGGTGAGCACATTCCTTCAGTATCGTATTGTGACGAAGTGAAAAACGAAGAGAAAGCTATCCTGTTTGAGAGCGTTGCTCATTTTATAGCGTTTTTCCATAAAAGTTGAACATTATTGTTTGGGAGCAATTTTCAAATAGTTTTTAAACATGTGCAAAATCTCAAATCAAATTAATTTTTATATTTCACTAATCTTTACCAAATGTGTATTAATTTGTATTAAATTAAATTAAGATGTCTCGGACTTATTTTGTTAATAGTATTCGTCTGGTGCCACCGATTTCATGTTAAGTTATGCTCAGTGTGTGTAATACGTTTAAATGCTTAACGACTAATAACAAATGTATGACAATACTTCAAAGGGGCCATATTAGGCCCATTGAATTTAATAAACAAAATTTCAAATTACAAATAATATTCTATACTGAATTCTGGAGAAGGATAGATGATATTTTATAATTAATTCCAAACTTTATTTATATATTTATTTATTGTCTTTTTGTTTTCATGATGTTTTAATTGAAATTTGCAATCTCTAACAGGCATTACCTCCTTGTAGTTTTCCTTATCCCGAGCATACGCTGTTATTTAATTACAAACTTCCTTAGGATATTATTATTAAATTATATTAAATTGGCTTCTTCTCCATAAAAACACAAAGAAAAAGAAAAATTCCATCGTGTCTACGAATCAATCCTCTCGTCAGTTAAACGTGATCTAACAAATTGTTTATCATTTTATACCCATCTGCTCTGTTTTGCCACCAATTATTCCACACATTGCAATGAGATTAGTTGCGGAATGCAACCAGCAAATGCAAACACATTGTCTCAACTCAACTCAACTCAAAGAAAAAAGCATACTGTTCTTTCCCCTGACGCGTTTGATTGCACTTACGATAACACTCAGCCCGACACGATCACGGTCCACCGTGCACTGATATCCAAGATCTCTTATCTTCTCTGAAAACGTGTAAGGTGATTCGCGAATCGCTAGATAAACAGGTAACCTTGAAGCATTACTGCGGAGACGTCCATCACATGCGCCATTTGCCAACTTTTTGCAGCGAGAAGTTTGAAAACAAAATCCCCACAGGAACAACAGGAAGTGGAAGTCGTAAGTAAATCGATCATAAACTCTCAGAACGAACACGATCAACTGGTCTGTTTTATTCGTCCCAAAAAATCGTTCGCTCTTATGTTCCATACTCCTTCTGCTGGACATCTGGTTTGCAAGAACGAACGTATTACGTGCCACGGTGCCATGTTTCATGTTTATGCAAAATGGCACTGAACTTGACCAAGACCATTCAACCTCGACCGTGCTCGTAGCTGGTTTGAGCTATTAGAACTATCCTATTCCATTTATGGCAAAACGTTTTGGGATGATTGGTAGCTGATATCCAGGACAGACAGCTTACTAAATGCAGTTCAAAGGTATGTAAACAACATCACCCTTAGGACGATCTTGTGATTGTTGCTACAGGCATTAGCTCGCGTCTGGATCTCTGGTTACATTTAATAATTCCTTCAGGTGCATGAACCTTACACTGAAAGCCATTTGTGCACGTCTGACAGCTTCATTTCTTCACCCAGCAAACCCCCGTTTTTCCATTGCTAATTGCCTTGAACGGCCAACAAGCGATCGATCACCACAAATTTAACATACCTACCGCAAACAGCTCACTCAAAGTCATACCGCTTTTAGTGACCCATTACCCCGGAGGTGCACATCATTTCAACCCACCCCCTGTGAAAGCAACACGTTCTGGACGGGAAAGCAACGAAAAAAAAACGTCATTTCCACCCGGTAACAAAACCAATTGGCGACGGGTCAAGACATCGACGAACTCATCGAACTTCCTCAATTCGAATCTTGCACCCTGGAGTATGGTTAATTTTTATTTTTCACCCTCCACACTCCCGAAACTCCATTACGTTGCAACCCTCCTTCGGTTCCAGCACTTGCCGTGGTATTGAAAGAGTCACGTATCGGTTTCCAAACGTAAACAAACCGGGTCGACTACTTTGCCACCGGGTCGCTTTGCAGTGAATGGAGCGTAAGGTAGGCCAGTAGTAAGTGTTGTTCTTTCCGTCTTGGGAATCACCCCAAGACGCCGGAGTTGATCGTATCCCCCTAGAAGGTGCGGTATCTTATGGAGAAAATAAAAAAGGGATATGTTCTACCTTTTAAAATGAAGATATTAAATATTGTCTAGAAATATTCTACAGGATTCTTTCTGCTGTAATAGTTTTAGTGAAAACTTGGTTAAAATGTGTTGAGGTTTTTTATATCAAAATGAAGATCGCAACTATCTTTCTCCTCATAAGTAACATAATTTTTCATAACAATCCCTTGCTGGTCAATGGCATTTTGAAAGATGCATTTCTTTCTTTCTTTCATTCTATTGATGCATTTCCCCTTTTTACCTTCTTTCTCCAGCCAAACAGTGACCCGGCAACATGTCCACGGTGCAATGTACAACAGTGCAAACAAATACCGTGCCCAGATGCATCGGCCAAGCAAGATGTAAATCATGCACCTTTTTAAGTTTCAGATGGGGCGGCTTATTTGTAATCATGGAATCGTCGAAGAAGTTTCCATCCCTTAAAGAATGCACCGGAACGATTAAACGAAACATCCGGACGCGATGAAGCGTGCTACCGCTCGAGCGAGAATTAATAAACGTGGCATAAAGGGTTTTTGGAGCTTCTAAAGGGGAATGGAGTTAGAGTACAGGAATGCATAATATACTGCCCTAGAAATGTTCCATAAAATGGATTAATCGGCCACCGCTTCAACAGGTTCGATCAAGGTTGATCAAACAGCTCTCTTTTTCGTTGCGATTGGTAACTCCAGCGTTAAGGGTGTTAGCTAAGCCAAAGGGATGATCTTAAGGGTCAACAGTATTTACCCAGTGGCGTTTACAGTTTACACCACGTTCGGATGACCTTTTGCATTCCGGTGTGGCCAGATCGATCGTCGATGAACTCATATCGATGTAAACAGTGCTCCAGTGTATTCCGAACGCACCTCAAAGAGTTGTCCCTGAACGGGGAGGAGGTTAAAAATCTCGCAGTTTCATTTACCTTTGCAGACGTTCATGCGGGACGCAAGATTCCATAATACTTACCACACGTTCCATAACAAACATTACAGAACGTATGGCGCGGTACGATCTCCTAACGCAGCATAACAAACGATAAGACGCTGTGTTTACACCAATTTTGCACTCGCACAGCAAAACCAAACGACAACAATGGTCTTACCACCAATATTATGTCAGTGACACCCGTGTTGAAAGACGTCGGTAGCGATTTCAGCACACCCGTTCACCGTCGACTCTGTTGCTGAAGGTATTTTGCCTGCCATTTGCTGGTTCTGTTCGTGGCATATCCGTAAGAAATCCAAAGCTCCCTCTAAGACGCACTTTCGCTATTGGAATAATTGTCTTGCGATGACAAACCCACCCGGTGTGAATCTTCACGTTGATTTCCAGCGTACCTTCGCGAACCCCTTTTTCGTGGCTGTCGCTTATGCTCACGCCAGCAATCGCTTATGGCATGTTTCGAGAAAACGCGTGCTAAAGCAAATTACGCCATAAGAAAGGACACCGATACCTGGGAGCCCGGGTGCCCGGGTTACGAAGCGCTTCCGTTCGGGTGGCTTGTGGTGACCTTTCCTGGTTTGGCTTATGGAGCATCAGTGCTGTAACCGTGTGAAAACTTTTTAGCAAAAAAAATTAAAAGAAGGAAACATCCATACGTTTTGTTGCTAATGCTACGTTGGCTCACTTGGCGTGGGTAATTATTTTAACCAATTATCATCATCCAACAGTGGATTCGTGGAAATGTGGATTCTTTAATCGTTTAATAAGCAAACACACGCTAGGAATAAACCATACACCCCAACCGAACGGGAGAGGTCATAACTTTTAACCGCCTCTGTAAAGCGTTCTCATAATGGTTTATCCGGAAGCAAGTATTAATAGACGGCGTTATGCCGGTGCCCGTTGGAAAGTTTGCACCAGTCCTGCCGGGCGAATGCAGGTACGGACAAGTTTTGCACCATAAAACTTACTTATTATTTCAGTGGAACATATTTGTCGCTCTTCGCTTTCAATGAGATGCTAATGAAATTGCCATACATAACAGAAAGGTCAATCATATTTTGTGAACTGTTTCATAAACATGAAGCCGGGAAGTGGAATTGAAAATAATTATATGTTCCAGGGAGGGTCGAGTGGGCACATTCTACTTATATGAGCTCTGCGAAACATAAAGTTTTCTCGTTTTGCAATTAATAATGGGAAATAGAGTCAAGATGTGCTTCCTAGATAAATTGCACTTAGAAAAATTCATTTCGATCATTATCTTCATACCATCGACGATCGTTACCTGTTTTTTGCCCTAAACGTTAATATATCTGGAAAATAATGTCAACAATAATGCTATAACTCAAACAGGAAATGATGGAAGCAATCTGGAAATATCGACGAACCCTTTGTATGAAAAGCATATTAAAAATAGCATCATATACCAGCACGTCGTATAATGAATGAGTAATTAAACTTCTTTATTGTCCGTCGGCCTTGTCGCTATAAACGCAACCGAACTTATTATCTGAATATTGTAATTATATGTAATACTATCCTTTTGTAATATATGGTTTCCCTACACACATTCCCATTTACTTCCGGTTGGTATGTACGCATACAAACATGATTTCGTAACACTCATACTTGCTCATGTTACGATCACCTTGGATTCACTAGTGTTACGTGTATTGCATAACGGTAGGCGCAAATGGGAAAAGAATAATTAACCCTACTAGGCCCCATGCGTGTTTTTCTTCTCGCTTTTTTAACCCATATTATCTAATGACGTAGAAATTGTGCAATTACTACCGTAAATACTTGTGAAAATGATGAAGCGGTTATACTAATAATATTTTTTTTACCGAGATATGTAACGTATAAACTAAGAATGAATCAGAATTTTCGAAACTTATGAAAACTAGCTGATGCTACAACGCTAAAAGACCGTTCCTTTTGTAATAAAAGTGACAAAATAATCC
This sequence comes from Anopheles culicifacies, assembly GCA_000473375.1. Taxonomy (NCBI): domain Eukaryota; kingdom Metazoa; phylum Arthropoda; class Insecta; order Diptera; family Culicidae; genus Anopheles; species Anopheles culicifacies. The sequence continues at coordinate 21,104 of AXCM01002486.1, read as the reverse complement.
ATTTCATCTGTATTAGTGTTAGACCTTGAATTTGTTTCGTGCAACAACAAAACAGAACTTATCCACCCCTTTCCCATACACGGTTCACGTAACCACCATTGTCCGGGTAACGGAGTTGATTTTTCCATTCCACGGGTGTCGCCAAACACCGAAGCCGATCAGGTTTTCAGGCAACAGCCACACTTGCTTAAATGACGGTAAGCCACAAGTCGGTTACGTTACCATCCCGCACCATTACCACAGCTTCCGCCTGACAGTATGCAATCGGGTGTACGGGGAAACTTTTGCACCACAGCCAAAGCCCCAGCTAACTCACCCCTAAGGTGTTCGGATTTAATTTTTCCTACCCTGCTACGATGCGGCACACATACAGCCTCCGACCCAGGATAGTTGATCTCTCGATGCCACAGCAATCCCTTCGTTGCATTTTCCGATCAATTAACACAGTTTCCTTGAACTACATTACATAAGCTACCTTCACTCGTGTTGCGTGAGGTAGGAAAAGGCCACCAACGGATGCGTGCCATGTCTTGTACCGAGTTTTGCCACGCGCAAGGTATCCCCCTCCTCTCCCCCTGCTTCTACTCCCCTCCTGTGTTCCCTTCTCTTCCGGATGATGCATTCTCTGAGGTCACATCCATCAAAGTGGACCGTGTGCTTTGGTCCTTTATCGGTCTTACGATTTTACCGATCAGGCTTCCATATCCGCAACTACCGCCAACGGTACCAATTACACGCTTCTTTAGTTTTTCTCCAGCGAAGAAGGATTAGCTTCACTACGAAATTCTCATTACGTGGCACGGAACCTTCCCCTTCTGGCGTCTAACCCGTACCTCTTCATCCTTTAATCTAAATCTCTACCCTTCTCTCCGTGCCGCTTCAGTTCTTTCCCGTTCTTGGCCCATCTTATCAGCTAAACGGCTATTTAATGTGATGGTAATTTGTTGCTTCACGAAGTTTTCGGTATACTGGGAATCAGCTGTAGCCAATGGTTCGATTATTCATCCTTCCCGTGCGTGTTGTGGTGTTTTATGGGAGAATTATCTACAGCGTCTTCCTCGAGCGCCTATTCGCCACGACCTTTCATGTTGATGGAATCGAGCATCGATTTGAAGCTCCAATCCCACCACCACCATCGGTCACGAGACGTTCGCAGGGCACAAATGCAAAGCAACAGGTCAACCATCGCTTATCACTCTGCGCAATGGCCACTGCCAGAGGGAGATTGTTTTTTCAATTTAAACGTAACAGGAAAGCACATCCCATGTGCGTCATTTCAGCGCGCGATTGTACCGCACATTTGAATCTCGCTGGAAACTGGAACTCTGCAAAGGATTTCGCCCGTTTTTTCGACTGCTCTCGTGGCTCGCACTTTGCGCTCACTATCAGCTGTTTTGTGGATGGTACGGCTATAATATTGAAATTTATTGCCTGCCCTGTTTGGTAATTGGTAAGAACGCGATTACATTGCGGCAGCTTTGACCGGCTGTCTATTTTAATTCTCCATCTTTTTTTTTTACATTTCAAATCAAACCTCGAATAAACAGCTCTCTGTTCTGAAGTTTTATTACAATGCAAAAAGGATGACTTCAAATATTAACTGTAGGTCGATTAAACTCATAAAGTCTTAGCAAAAGTAGGTTAACATATAAAACTCATAAACAATAAACAAGCAATGGTCTATCAGCTCACTCGCTATACCGCTACACAATGACACACGTGCATGCATGTCTTTGATAAGACTCCCACCGGGTCCACTGTCATCGATACTGCCCTGTCAATCATCATACCGCAAGAGACACACAGTGTAGCGGGATGTATCCCCCTAGATGGATCACCTCCTGCTTCCAAACAATTGCCCGAGTACCGATAACTCAATTAAGTACTGCACCCAATTCCACAGCCTACACTTTTCAGGATCTCCCACGGCACTGCGTAGGGGCGGATAGCTTCATCCCATGGCCTTGTCGCCGTTTCGAATTCTATTACCACCGATAACGAATGCTAAGCCCACTACAAATGGATGCCAGCATTGATAAGCGATGATATGAGAGGCTTTAGATCTTGATGGACTGGATGAAGGTGAGCCATGCACTCGCTGTATGTGTATTGGACTTCACCTGTTTTATTGGCTGTCAGTTGCAGTCACTATTTATCGGAGGGGGGCAAATATTGCGGTTAAATGAAATATGAAATAGGGAAAACTGCTGTTACAATGCGTATTAAGAAAGAGCATATGAAGTAGTTTAGTATATTAAATACGATGATACTGTGTGTTTTAATGAAATATTTTAAATATTTTATTGTTTTATTCCTTGTAAGGACTGTTCTTTTCTTGTTCTTGAGATGATTTATACCTTTTTAGAAGTGTAAGAAAGGTTTAAAATATCATTTCATTTTATATCATATGTATTTATTCTAATTTGTCTATAGGTATATTAGGATTACAAATGTTACTTAATCTTAACTTCTAACAATTAATTTAAACTAACCAAGTAGCAAGAAAAAAAATTAAAACAGAAGCGAGGGAGGTTTCTAAGAAGAGGATATTAAACGACAACGTGAGGAAGAGAGTGTTAAATTAAAGTCAAAAAGATGAGAAGAGGAATTAAAGGATTTGATTGCAGAAAGAAGAGGATCATAGTGACCGATATCGGTGCGCCGTATCTGGATGAATGGAGGTGGTCGGGTACGAAGGCTACGAGAGGGAACATAAAGTGGTATAGACAAGAATTAGCCTGGGGCATCAACGCAATCAAAACGAAGCGCTGCAACAAAAGGCAATGATTGGGAAACGGGACGGCGAGGCTCGAAAGACGCGAGACCAAGCAACCGACATCTGTCCTCGTAACAAGGCAGAGCAGAAGATCGATCACGAGCAAGGATTTTCCAGATGGCAAACCTAGTGAAGGACCCCATGACACGCTCTAAACGACCATGTGCTCAACGAGCAATGACCGAAAGACAGAACAGAACCAAATCTTCAATCAACATGAATCGGAAAAGTCACGAGCCACACGCCTCAAAACATCCAGAGTCCTACTAGCCTTACTGACTAAAGAGTCTATGTGGTAAGTGAAGTTAGGGCTCGTGTCGAGCAAAACGCCCAGGTCCTTCATAACCGAAACTAGGCTAGCTTTAACCTGATCGAGTGAATAAGGATGAACAATAGGAGAGCGGGAACGAGCAAATGTAATTACAGGACATAAGGCGAGACAGTTAAGACCACGAGCAGAAATGGTTAAGGATAGATTGAAGAGTTAAGCAGTCAAATGGAGAGTAAATAGGATAGAAGATTTTCAAGTCGTCAGCAAAGCAGAAAAAAGAATCAGAAGGCAGGATAGTGCAGACATATTTGTTAAAATATCGTTAAAATAAAAGTAAAGAACTCGCTAGGATCATTTGTGATATTTTCAACGTTCTAGACGTAGAATGCAATTAAAATGGCTGTTTGAAAACAGATTATCAATGTTTCGTCATTTTCATGTGATAAATAATTATTGGACAAATAAATGTTAATTGCAGCGACTCGTAAAGCCCCAAATAAATAAGCAAAATAATGATATGCCTGCCATCACAAGGGTTAATCGGAATCGAAAAAGAATATTTTCGATTCTCCGGCTTCTTCTGATATCACTTTTCAATGCATCGACCGTACAGAACACGATTGCTCAGCTGTTGCAAAGACCGGTTTATGTCTGTCTCGAATCACCGTAAAATAAATAATTTCTCTTCTCTTGTTGCTCTCACCCGTAGCGTGTGCTTTACAGCGGGGCTTGTCAGAAGTCGGAATGCGAGCGGTTTATGTTACCACCCCGTACACATGATATAGAATCGTTTGCGTGTAAAGGTTAGCATAGTTTTACAGGTTCGAGAACAATTGAAACATATAACAGGGTGTAGCCGGTCACATCAGAAAATGCCGGCTTGAATGAAATTATGTATCAGAACAGAGAGAAGGAGAGAAAGGCGCATCATAATAAAGAACTCAACCCCTCTTTATCATCCCTTCCACCACGTTGTTATCCCAAGCTTACCATCAATGCAGATGTGTGTATTGTTTGTAATCGTTTCGCTAGAGGTGGATGTGATTTTCTTTGTTCCGTTCTCTGCGACAGATAAAAGCGACACCTACACACTGCAACACTTCAACGATGCTCTCGGTATCGTTTTATATCAGTTAATTGTCATCGTTTGCTCTCAAGAGACCAAAAGCCAACAAGCTGAGGAAAATGGGTTTAGTATGAGCAGCGAATTTGAAACATATTTCCTTCGTAAATAAAAATGTATTACAGTTTAATTTGTTAAAAATAATTAATGTAATAGATAACGCTTAAACAGTGTGATAAAAAACTAATTTCTACTTCCTTTCGACCGAAGAACCTCCTCTCCCTATCCCATTGTTCAATGAGAATGAATTTTCTTCACTTGTGGGGGTGTAAGTCGATTCCGAGAAAAATCTCGCAGCATCCCTTATGATGACTCTCTTTCTCGCTCTCTTTCTGTGCTCCCAGCACCACGCCATTAATAAGGGTGGCAAAAGTGAGGGTGATCTTTCCTTTCGCTTCCACCCGGTGGCGTGCGCGATTGTTGCATTTTCGTTCCCTGTTGGTTCAGTGCCCACACGCTCATGGAGCACACACCACGCTCGACTTGTGTGTCATTTACACTTGTGAAGCCTCAAAGCGAAAGGTACCTTGTAAGTGTAAGTATTTCTTGAAAGCTTTTTAAAAAGAAAATAATAGTGTATTATTAGTGATTTGGTACGGTTTTGCTTGTATGCCTATCGTGGAACTCGCTTCAGGTGTGCAATGTGACAAAGAGCGCCACGCTCCACGTATCATACGCGTTCGTCGCTGTATGCGTTTGATATCGAAAAACTGCATAATGGCATCGGATTAAGGAATTGTTATGGTTGCCACATAGAGGCCGCGGAACTAAGAGAGCAAGCGCCACATTATTCACGCAGAACAGAGCGATGGAGTCGCATGTGAAAGATTAGATGGAGCATGGGGCGATTGGGGAGCATCGATTTTTAATCCACAGCCGGTTACAAAGTGAGAGAGAGCGAGCGAAGGCTTCCAACGAAAGTGAAATGGATAGGACAGACAGAAGCACCAATGTAGAAGAAAAAACACACAGAGAGATAGAGAGAAACAGAGCGAGCAAGAGAGAGAGTGAGTCTAGTGTGTTGCTGCCACACTACTACTACGCATCCCTTCACTGTGGCTAACCGGACCGTGGGGTGGCTCGCACTATGGGACGGCGATGCTTTGCTCCACAAGCGCTTCGGACACACCAACACACCGACAGCCGTACGACCGAGGGCCACGATTTAAGTAGTTGAACCGCGCTTTAAAACGAACGCACTTAAGTTACAGCAGCGGTACGAGAAGCAGCGGCGTGCTTTCGCAGCAGCAGCAGCAGCAAAACTTCTTCAGCAAGAGGAAGCGCAGAAGGAGCTGTGTGGCAGTTTCAGCTGGTTAGTGTGTAGGGCTCTATTGCACCGTTTGGCTTTGAATTTCTGGAGACGCCACCAGAAAATCGGCCTCGGATTTTCAGTGAGGGTTGCCGAATTCTCTGTAGGGTTTCCGATTAAACTTTTCTCCTCCCAGAAAGTGCATATGTCCAGCCTGTGTTTGCGTGCGCGCGTGTGTATGTGTGTTTGTGCGTGTGAACTCTGGTTCTCCGGTTACCAGTTGCAACGTTGCCCAGACGACGATAAAGCGACTTTTATCTTGCTTTTTTTATTCTCTCGTTGATAGCAACAGTGATAGTTTGCGTTGTTTTTTTTTTTAGAGACAGTCAACCTTTGCTCCAAGCGCGTGTGTCCAGAATTTGGTTACTTTACAACTTAAAGTAGTATACCATTGTTCGACTCTAAGTCCTCTCTCTCTCTCTCTCCATCTGATTTACAGGATATCCAGATTCACTAGCACGTCTAGCAGCTGATCCACATACACATCCTAAAGTCAACACTGTGAACGGCTTTAAATTAAAGCGGTTTTTTAGTAGCCAGACGCACTTGCCAACGATACCGTCCTGTGTGTGCTACTACTACCAAACTACGAACGAAAAAAGTGTGTGAGTGTTGTGTGAGCGTTTGACGCGTAGTGTGTGGTGCGCATCTTAACCAATCCAAGTAGACTTGTGCGGGACATCGACACTTCATTTTGTGATAGAAATTCAACGTAGTCGGTAGCTAAATTAATTCTGTGCAATCTCGTACCCCGTAGATGTTGCGGAGAGGAACAAATCGTTCATTTGCAAAATAATTAACATTTCGTCCATTGTCGACCGTTCTGTGAAGTGAACCCTCTTTCTTCTATCTTTTTTCCCGTGTGAAATCGAAGCGTGTGAACAATCTCAAAATGGCTCTCCGTGTAGTTGGTCTGCTGATACGCCAGGAGTTGTCGGGTTTGGCAAACAAACCGTCGGTGCGCATGATCAGCACCAGCCGTGGACCGAACTGTGCCAAGATCCTGGAGCATTCGCCGAATGCGCATCTCAACAAGACGCTGCTGGATCGATACACCCGGCTAAAGTATGACCCGAAGTACGTGCAGGCTACCTACGTCTGGATCGACGGTACTGGTGAGAATGTGCGACTGAAGGATCGCGTCCTCGACTATGTGCCGAAGAAGCCGGAGGATGTTCCGTCGTGGCAGTATGATGGCAGTTCCACCTATCAGGCGCTGGGTGGTAATTCGGACATGAAACTGGTGCCCCGAGCTCTGTACAAGGATCCGTTCAAGGCAGGAGAAAATGATGTGATCGTGCTGTGCGATACCTACCAACCGGATGGTAAGCCGACCGCTTCTAACCATCGTGCTGCTATGCAGGACGCTTACAACCGTACCAAGGATCTGGAACCGTGGTTCGGTATCGAGCAGGAGTACACCTTCCTGGACATTGACGGACGTCCGCTTGGATGGCCGGTCGGGGGCTTCCCGGGACCGCAGGGCCCTTACTACTGTGCCACCGGTGCCCAGAACGTGGTGGCACGCGACATTGCGGAAGCACATGCCGTGGCCTGCCTGTACGCTGGCGTACAGTTCGCCGGTACGAACGCGGAAGTAATGCCGGCCCAGTGGGAATACCAGGTCGGACCGGCCCTCGGTATGAAGTGTGCCGATGATCTGTGGATGTCGCGCTACATCCTGTGGCGCATCGCCGAAGACTACGGTGTGGTGGTAACGTTCGACCCGAAACCGATGGAGGGCAACTGGAACGGTGCCGGCGGACACTGCAACTTCTCCACGAAGCCGATGCGTGCCGAGAACGGCATCAAGGCAATCGAGCAGGCAATCGAGAAGCTGTCGAAGAAGCACGATAAGCACATCAAGGCGTACGATCCGCGCGGTGGAAAGGACAACGAGCGCCGACTGGTTGGACGACTGGAGACGTCATCGATCGACAAGTTCAGCTGGGGCGTGGCAGATCGCGGCACTTCGGTGCGCATTCCGCGCGGTGTTGCCGACGCGAAGAAGGGCTATCTGGAGGATCGTCGCCCGAGCTCGAACTGCGATCCGTACGCAGTGTGCAATGCCATCCTCACTACCTGCCTGTTGGACGAATAAGCGACCGGCGTCGGCGTGGCAAAGAAAGACATTCTCTCCCTTAACCTTCTGTTCATCCACTTTCTTGGCTAACCCACCGCTGCTCCTGAAAGATGACGCAATGATGCCAGCCCAGAATGAATAAGCGAAAGCCTCCTCTACATATATTAATCCTGAGAGCAGTAGCAGCAAATACCGGCTTGTAGAACATGCCAACGTGCAACCAACGGCACTGAGCGGATGGATGGGAGTAACACAAAATTATATGTATACGTTATTTTTTTCTTATTTTCCTTGCTTACTGAAGGACATTATTAATTGTGCAGTTGTGGTTCTTAGGGGATGACTGGTGAGAAAAACAAAACTCCATTCAATGTAGGAGAAATAGCAAGGAATGCGTGCAACATGTCAAGACTTTCACGATTGTGAACTCGATGGACTGATGATGATGATGATAATAACGGGGGCGATAGCGCTGCACGGGATTGCACGTTCGGAACGGCATCCACATTTGTGAGCCGCTTTTTATATAGATGTGTTGTTGTTGTTTTCGACAAGAATTGTAACTTCGCAGGTATTGCTATTTTACAAACGTAGAAGGAATTGTACAAAGTTTAGCGAGCGCAAAGACATTATTAGAAGGAAGCATTTTAAAGCAAACTCAGCACGGGCAAATGCGTTTTTATGTTTTTTTTTTGTTACGAGCATTTTTTTAGCAACAGAAACGCAACATTTCATCAATGGAGCACGTTTTTAACTCATTGACACAAAAGCGGCGTCTTAGGAGTGGAGAAAGAAAAACCTTACTAACGAAGGTACACGATATTTAAGAAAAGAAAGAAGGGCAGCATGTGCATTATTTTGAGAGATACAATTTACAAGACCCGAGAGCGTGCAGAAGAATGAAGAAATCATCGCAAATTCCAATCCTCCGTTATCAATAATCGAAGGATCACTAAATGCGTGAAACTACCACTTTCGAGCAGCCAAACTAAGAGAAAGACATGGAGCGGACTGGAGAGCTGGGTCAGAGAAGCACGAGCGAGAGAAAGAGAGAGAGAGAGAGAGATAAAAAAGATAAAAATTATCGTAGCTGTTAAATTACTTGTTGTTTTAGCGCGTAAGTCCAGTATGATGTGTGTAAGTGGTTCTATCAGAGCAGAATATAAACAAACAAACAAAAAAACATAATCCAGTTCAGTAGATGCTGAAAGCGGAAAGATTTTAATAAATCAAATCATCACTAAATAAAACTGTCTATGAGCATTTAATCAGGCAACCAACAATAACACACAAAATGAAGAGAAGAAAATGGGAAAGTGAAGAAAAAATAACAAAAAATATTAATAAAACAAATCACTTGCAGATGAGTTGCTTCCCCGTCGGTTAGTTCTTTCGAGAAAGCAAAATTTTCCACAGGTGAAGAAAAATGTCCACCACGCCTCACCGACTCGCCCGACCGCGTACGCTCGCGCTCTCTGGGGAAGTTATTTTTATCGCGTTCTTCTTCCACTTGGATGGTGGGAAAATTCATTCTTAGACGACCGTGGTTAACCTCCCATACGATGTTGACACACCGGCTTAATGACATGCCATCATCACCAGTTCGACCTTCTCATCAGTTCAGGATTATATACACAACCTCGGTCATTGGAGGGATCCTCTTACCGATCAGGTGACACTGGATCAGTGTTCTTCTATCCGTTATTTCATTTCACAACACCAACCAATTCCTCGTTTGTTTACATTTGAGTGGTAAAAATCGATTCCTTGAACTTCAAGTCCCTGGTACTGTCCTTAAGCTGCCATGTCAGTTGGAGGTTCGTGTTCCAAACATTGTACCGCGTTCCCGGTACACATTGTTTAGCGGAACAAACCCCTGACAGCTGATTAGTTGACGAAGCATAACAGCAAAATACTTTCACTACGGTTTGGTTTGGTTTTTGGCTCCACCGACGGGGGGGAATGATGGACAGTTGCCGAAATAACGATTTGCGTCTGGTTGAGTAGCGCTTATGTAAAAGCTCATCGACGTCCCGTTGGTGTAGTGCAGCCGGAAAAGTGTTGCAAAAGGTGACCCAAAACAGGGTGAGTGCACGGGTGGCCTAAGAGGTGAAGGATTATTTTTGCCTGCCTTTCTATTTATTAGGTGTTTCCATCGTCAGATGAAACGTTGACCTAGGTGCGGGGTGTTTCTATTGTTGTTGTTTTAGTGGTGTGTATTTCGGTTATGCAATAGACATGCGAAACAGCTGTGGTACTTGGTACTTAGTCTCGGCTTCAAAACGATAAGAAATTCGTGTGTTTTCTGAGTCATTGCTTAACCATACCTGTTATCAATGCAATATCCCACTTTTAGTGTACTTTCCGCTTAGACAGTACACTAAAACCGACCTTCCGGTTTCGCTCAACTGTTTCCAACTGCCTCAGAAGTACTGAAATCATTCCTCAAGGTTTCATCGATTCTCCGAAAAAAAGGTTCTTTTAGCTTTTCTTCACCAAACACACCACGGTACATCATTTTCCCGGATGGAAGCACCTGCAACGCCCTTAACATTCAGCTTGTTTGTTTCCGGCGCATGAACGCCAAACAAAAACAACGTTGTTATTTTTGCCCTTACCGAATCCAGCGCACCACGGTGGCACACGACAACGATATATCGATGAGCTCATAGAAGAAGAAGTAAAAGTCGCAAGAATGAGAAAGAAAAAACACCAACCCCCCAGTTTGAACAACCAACCCTCTGTTCGTGTGTTTGTGGTGGTAACGGAACTCGCGAGCGCGCGACCGAACACGCGGCAATCAGATGATTTCCCGCGGGCGAACGAACGGCCGAACGAAAGCGAATGGGTGCGCGTGTTTGGTGGCGACTTGCGCGTAATGCTACTCTGCGCTAGCGCAAGTAGGTGAGCGTCAAAACACACATATTCGGGCGGTACGGCGTGGAAGCAAGCACAGCAGCAACAACAACAACAACAAATGATAATAATAAAAGAGCGCATAAATGAGAACGCGATAGGGAAACCAACCCCTTTGCGCATGGGAAAGGGTAGTTGTTCAAGCGCGAAATCAAAAACCGTCCCACACAGCTGATCGCGAATTGGGTAAAGTTCAGGACAGAACAAACCACAAGCAAAGCGTACGTATTTAGCACTGATGCGAATTTAATACGAGGGCAAATTAAATAAAACCAAAAGACAAAAAACTCATCTTTATCAGGTTTTTCTGTAAATTATCTTAAACCCCTTAGCGAAAAGAAAGAAAAAAATTGGCGAGAGGTATGTAGGTTATTGCTTTGTGAGTTTACAGTTTAATCATCCGCGTGTATACCTTTTAAAGCTAGCGGTCAGTTTATTGGACCCAAACCTAAAGCTCTTCATAAAAACAAATCAAAATCTGCGGTGCGAAGAAATTTCCTGCTCGTTCGCAATGGGAATAAACGAAGTGCGGCATGTTGGGAATTATCTGTCGGTAGGTACCCTCTTTTCGGAGGGGGGAGAGGGTGGTTGACGGCTGTTGCTCGGGGCGATAAAGCTTAAAATGCGTGTCATCGAATCTAGGTTAAATCGTCTAAAATATCTGTCTTCTTTTTTCACGACGACGCCACCCGACGGGAGCTGGTTGACTGGGGGATTTTCCTATTTGTAGTCTTCATTAGTGTAGGCGTTAGAAATAGCATAATGTGTCCCGGTTTATTTTTGCTTGAATTAAACATTCGTGATCCCAGAGTAGAAGATAGTGAAACATGATCACCAGTGGCATAGCTCTTTGCTGGAAAGTTCTTCTCAGATTTTCACTGGTATAGATTCCTCCTCTATCGGATTCTAATGTAGCCTTAAATCTTAATAAACCAACACCAACACCAAGACCCTAAGCGAAATAATAAATGGAACTCAATTCCATTAGCCAAATCTGATTTGCCAGAACTCTGAAGAAGATATCCTCAAGGGGAAGGGTATGCTAACGTCGACGATCTTCAGAGATCATCTTTGGGAAAATCGATAAAAATAAGTGGAGTACGAGCAGTAACGCATTAACCCTTGGGCGGAGTTGGCTGCCGCCAGGGACATCATCGCTCAGCGGGGAACTCTCAACCTTTTGATCGATGATCAAGGATTCATAATGTTGGGGTCCTCAACTGCCATTCCGCAAGGGGCCTCCAAAGAGCTTGATCCGTCACTGAGTACGAGAGATCCTACTTCAATAGATGACTAGATGACCTCCAATTCTTTACATAACTCTTCGGAACTCCTCAGCCTATGGGATTCATCTTATTACTCAATTTTCTATTACATCTGTTACTGATAATGATTAATTTGTATTATTCAGGGATTAATAGCTCATTGTTGATGAGTAGAGAACGAACTCTGAAGTTGCTCCTAAGTTTTGTGCTCTTGCTCTGGAGCGGCTCGGTGGCCGAGGAGATCTCGGCGGCACCTGTCTTCGAACGGACAGGACCGTGGTTCGAACATCATTCGGGCTGTTCCCTCGCACGCAGGACTGGCTAACCTGTTATGGGTACTTTCAAGTCACGAAAGCCAGAAATGGCAGACCAAAGACTTCTCGAGGCTGTAAAAGAAGAAGAAGCTCTCAAAGTTCCCCGTCTCCTACTTAGTAGTCCTATAAGTCCTCTATCGATCACATTCCCTGATCTTTTCCTTACATTATCATGTTTTTGACGATAATTATTCTATTAATTCTTATTTCAGAACTGCAACAATATTATGAGTAAGAATGCCACAAAAATAAATATAACTTTCTCCAAAAACATTGTGTTCCAAAGAAAAAAGTGAAAATAACTCTGTGCGATGTTTGTTACTAAGCGAAACGTTTACTCCCTCTACTTGAGTACTTAGCTGGCTTAAAAAAATATGTCAAAGACACGATATCGTGTTCTAGTAGACCAACACTCAACAGCGCTGGACCAATTTCGACACACCTTTGGAACTCGTCTACCCGTTCCCAACCAACTCGAACCCGACCTACACGATGACTTGGCGCTATTTGCCCACATGGTGACAAGCCTTTCGCTTTCTGCATTAGACGAGAGTATGGCGCACACAAACACACTCTCGGTTATATTAAATCTACCCAAAAACAAAACAAAAACCGAAACGCAACCGAATGCGTGCTAGATCCTCTTCCTTATGGTGTGTCGGAGGTTTGTGTTTTGGTTCCTTTCGAATTGACTCATTACTGAGTGACTACCACCGTACACGATATCGTTTCCTGATCGCACGGTTGAGTTTGCTGTGCGTTAGCTTGAACAATTTATTTACTGTTTCGTTACAAAACATTATCATTCCTCTCGCTCGTTCTTTGTTTTCATCGATCCCATATTTGCATCCACAACACAACAGTTCGTGTGGGTTAACCGGTTTTTCTGGTTGTGAAAATGAAAAGCAAAACCGAACGGGAAGAATACATTGCAAAAGAGCAAACAACAAAATGCCGTGCATACCGGCAACCCAGGCGAGCGCCAGTATATTTACTGTTTACTGATGCTTTGGATTCATTTTGCTTTAAGCTAAATTATTCGCATCACGGTTTTCGGGGGTGTTTGAGCAGATGAAAGGACTAGAATGACGCGCTTTTATTACGCAGCCTCAAATAAAAATCAATCATTGGTATTGTATGCGCGCTGTTAGAATTAACCCTCCTCCGCCATGGTGTTGATATGATCTCAGCAAGGTAAAACAACAGCTGCCCATACAATACCTATAGATAGCTGCTGTTGAGGTTGCTGCAACATCACGTCCGATTGGTGGCTCACAAGTAAAGCCCAGCCATTTTTATCAGCATCTTTCCTTACCGTACGCACCCCGTGGAGTGTTTTTCTTTTTTTGCTTCACTTTGACGACCGGACACGCTCCCTAATGGACCGACGGGACCACGCGAAACAGACATTATGACAAAAATAACTCTTGACAGCCGGTTGAATGACTGATGACTGGTGACCCAACGTTACCGTAACGAATGCGCTCGTCGTTCGATGATGATGGGACGCCGAAATCCCGATCTCGTCCAAGCGCACCATCTCGTTCAATAATGGTATAGATAGAATTTGCTAGAAATGTGACTAGAAATATGACTGCTGCCGTAGGTGCTGGTGGCACTATTTTTATGATAAGACGCGTACGTGTCCATTCCACATTCTTGGTACGGTGCAACAAATAGCAGGCATTTATTCAAATTTGAATTTAAAGCAACAATTAACACCTCTTTGGGTAAATTTACCTAACTCGCTAACATCTTAATAGCTCACGAAATGGAATATTCAGCGTCGCGGATGTTTTTTTTTTCTAGTTGCTTAATGGAAGTGTTAACTGATTTGCCACACTGCAAACAATTGTCCGTTGACACCCTCCGTTTCGTTTAACAATCGGGAAAAATTCTTGTTGTGTAACAGATGCACAGCTACAGCTGAATGAGCAGACGTTTATCACTTGATCTTGAAACGAGCGGCTTATTTTTTCGATTTTTAAAACGATTGTACTAGCGCAGGGTTGTTTGTTTTGCTTCTCTATCCATCATTACGCCATCTTAAATCGTACGGTTTCCCTTTCCGTGACCTCCAGGAACATCTCAAAACACCCATTGTTTACCAATATGTGTCCATCATACGTTATCAACCGTTGTCTTCGATACTACCGTACGAAACCTACCCCCCCAACAAGCAGGAGAGTGCTGGTGAGATAGAAAAGCCTTCCAGCGGTTGTCTCTGAAAAGGAACGGCATAATATCACCGATAATGCTAATTTGACAAATGTACTCACTTGCAACAACTGTTCGAACGAGAATACTCAAAAAGTGGACGGAAAAAGAAGCCACCCGTTTGATTAATTATTTACGGTGGTAAAACGATTACCAGTAGCTAAGGAGGCAATACAACCAGCGGAGCCTACATCTACCAACGCTTCCACGCTTCAAGTGGTCGCAGGATGCATTCAAGACTGGATTACTGATTACAATAAACGTCGAACCAACGACGTTTGGAATTCTAGAAACGAAAATCGCATGAGTTCGGGGCGGTTCGGGGCTGATGAGTACTCTCGATCATCGGTTTCCCATCTTTTCGGTGCCACACAATCGTAAAATCCTCCAAGCCACCAAGAGGGAATCGTTTAATAGCGCGGTAGTCAATTGCTGATTAGAAATCAGCACGACGTAGGTCTTCCCCCGGTCGACGTCTCAACAACGTTGCGGGGTTTTTTGTTCTCTTACTGTTGTTACTATTATTATTATTTACGTTAGGGGATGATACGCTCATCAATTGCGCACCTCAGCCACCGTCACGAAGGCACGGACACACGCTCCTTCTGTACGCCACTGCTTTCTGGAGCATGTTGTTGTTGATGATGAAAGAAAATTGAATCTTGCATGTACAATATGCTCGATTTGGAATGTTACAATGCAAAACAGAGCAGCAATTGCATGCGGGTTATCAGTACCGTACATCGATTGTCAAAGAACTGCACCGGGAGGTGTAAACAAGGCACGCTCGATCACGAGAGGTTACTAAGATTACTTCACTATCGTGACCGACTAATTACACCGCTGATCGAAGAGTGAGATGTATTGGTGATCATACGAACTGCACTAGATTTCAGCAGGGTTATTAAACTATTTCCCAGTCATATTAAAGTCTGAATTAATGGAAATCAAATATAAAACGCCATTTGATATTAAAAAAACCCAATATTTTTATATAAGCAATATAAGCAATCACTCTAGGACACGATCAACCTACAATTACTTAGATAATTAAAACATCCTCTTTCCTAATCTTAATGAGCAGATTTTACAATAGTCTATGAAACGTAAAATCTGTTGTGTAAGGAGATAAATTAAAATCTTAAGAAGCTCCAGTGATTGGTCTTCGATCCATTCCATTCCGCCAAGGACCTCCAAAGAGCTTGATCCGTCACTGAGAAACTTCAAATATTTAAAAACCTTTTATATGAACGTACCTATGATTATGTCACATATGACTCCAAAATAGCCAGTAAAACAGACTGTGGACTTGAAGCTAGAAGAGTCAAGTACTAGGATGTCGCTGAAGTTGTCACAATTTTTCGTGCAGTGGAATATATTGATTTTAGATAGTCAGGGACTTCGAACGGGCAGGAGCGAGGTTCGAATCTCATTCGGGCCGTTGTCCCGTAACAGAGGGCTGACTATCCTGTTGGGGGTATAATTCTAGTCGCGAAAACCAGAAATGGAAGGCCAGGACCTCTCGAGGTTGTAGATCTATAGAAGAAGAAAAGAGATAGTCTGGAAGACATTCCATTTTCAGCAACAATCTAGTACAATTAAAGCCTGAAGTTTCGGATGATTGGGTATGATTGAGCAGTTTTGAATTCTCTGTCAGATTTAGGCTTAAATTTTGGTTTCTTTGGATTCCTGCACAATGCCAGATGATTGGAAATGACCATACGAATCGACTAGCGAAAGCAGTTCTAACATGCCCAATATCTTAGAGTTTTGTTAATAACGGTTCAGCAGTGCTTCCTGGAGGGAAGGCAGCGATGCTAGAATGCAAATGACCTTCGACACCTGAGATACTTCATACTGTCCATTGTAAACCGGCACCTCAGCTTCATAGGCCTGAGCTTTGAACTACCGAAGCAAGTTTACTCGTGTGGAATCAGATATTATTAAAGCGATTATTTGATGTTGATGTGGTCATAAAATCGTTCTTAACTTGTGTCTAAGCTTCCTGACTTTAGAAGAATTCCAAATATCCCAACTAGAGATAGGTCCTTACTTTGTTCCGACCTAAGATATGTCCCAGTACTTATGCTTCCAACAGTCCTCACTTCAGCACTACATATGACCAAAATACAGATATCTCCAAAAGAGGCTGGGCCAAACGTTTCAAAAAGCAAACAAACATGCAAACCGCTTATAACTATAATTTGAACCAAATTCTTCATCAACAATGTCTACCGTTTACCAGCAATCAATTGAGCTAATCTTTTCGCTGCACAACAAATCGATTCCCACCTCGCACGTACCTCTCCGTGTCATTAGTGTAGCATTACTAAACGCCACTAATTAGACCGATAAACACAGCGGTCTCGTGCCGATTCGTTGGAGGCTCGCCAACAGTTGTAATTGGCGGTTTCAGGCGACCGACCCAATGGGCACACTAACCGATCTCACGCTTCACCTGTCGATCACAATTCTACCCCCGAAGGGGAAGCTGAGCGCCGGCGTCTTACGACGGGTGCGTCTTAACACTCGGGTGCACTAGCCGCCCGGTAACATCTTCAGTAAAACGTGAGCAGCACGTTTCCTTACTGTCTCAAGGAACGTGTATTCATTCTCCTTTTTTTGTTTTGCTCTCGTTAGTCTCAATTAACAATTGGCTTGGCTCCAACAAATTGCTTCCATAGTTCCCGAAAGCTTTGAAACATGTGAAGGTATTCTGCACTAAAAACGTGCGGACGTTTCAACGACCGCTTTTACTCCGGAGCGTAGAGAGGAGTTTGCGGAAACAAAAACAAAAAGAGGAGGATTATCAAACAGTCACCTCAAAAGCCACCCGTTCGCTGCATGATTGGGAAGACCCCAGTCGTTACGGATAAGCAAAGACACACACGCGAGTCCAACGCAAAATGGACATTAGCTATGCCAAGCAAAGAAGATTCTACACCATTTATCAACTTGTTGTAATTTGTACAATCTCCTTTTGCTCCTTTTTTTGTGTGTAAGTGCCACCGTTTCGTAGCATCACACGGGGTGGGTTTGACCTCCTTTTTTCCGCCCAGGGAACACAAGGTTTTATGGGTGTACAGCCACTACCGACCGGCATAATGCAATAAAAATTACGACAGCTGATGCGATTTGTGTCATAAAAAAACAGGCGGGAAGATAATCTTCTCCTGCTAGACATGACCTTCCCGTTTTTGCACGCACGGAAGTCTGGTGGGTTGGAAAATCACGCTAATATTATTATGCTCCCACTGCAAAGTCCACTGGGAAAGACACCAAACGTATTTGGTTTCAAACGGTAATGTGCACGTTTTTACATTGGCACAATCCACCACGTTTGCACGTTTCGTGGCGGCGTCTAGAGACAGCGAGAAGTGAGGGAAGGAAGTAAGAACCAACATACATCTTATCAGTACGGTCCACAACCGGTCGGTAAAACACTCATTTGAAGCTGGTGCTGGTTGCTTTATTTACCGAAGAGGCTTAGAGTCTCCCTTGCTTTGGTTCGATTGATGGTAAATAGGGAGGGAAGTAACACGAAGCAAAAGGGTTTCGTCAGCTGTGTATCGATAGCATAACCTTGAACCTTCTCAATGTTTGAGACGATCGAGAGAATAAAAAACAGCAACCACGCCGCATACTCTCACATAAAAGGCAACAACAATTGAATTTTGTTTAAAAAAAACCCCACTTGATCTGTGCCGGAAGAAAGAATGTTCCATCGTACCATCAGTAGTAACCTTCGGGCCACGATTCGTGTGCCGTCAAAATACTGTCACGCATTAATTAAACACTGCTGAAGCACTGATACTGATAAGCAGGCTCCCCCGAAGTGCTTTTGTAGCATAATTGAAGCAAATGATAAAGATTGTATGGATGGAACTGATCACGCATGCTCGTACGCAGCGGCTACTATTTTCTTTTTTGCTCGTATCGACTCTTGGCGGGATGGATCGTCGGGTGGAAGAGCAGCGAAGGTGGCGTGTTTCCAAGGCAACATCGACAAAAATAAAGGTGCTCCAAAACCGGACCGTCGACTTTGCAGGCGTGTGATTGTCATTTTGTGCAAGCAGCGCTTAACAATGTAAGCATCACACCAAGCCGGTTCTGGTTGATCGATAAACATTGTGTTCTAGTGCTTTCTCGCTCTTGTGATAGTAGTTTGCATATCTTAAAGCGTTTCTATGATAAGGGTGCAGGCATGGGAGAAGATTAAAAGAATCGTTACTTCTAAACGAGAAGCTCTTCTTTGTAATGCAAAAATAATCAGAAAATTATATATTAACTACTACTACTAGAAAGGAAGACTTTGAACAAGTTAATGAAAATTTTAGAACATGGAACATGGAAAGCAGAGATGATGTTCAATAGTTAAAAATGTTTGTTTAGATAGTTCGAGCTCTGAGGAGGTCTAGAAACATTTTCGAAAAAAAAAATCCATTACTTTTCCCCTTCTAAAGGTAATTTAGAGTAGTGTTTAAGTACTTCTTTTATCCTGAAAGAACAAATTATAATACCTCAGCATAAGAAGTACAAAGCAGAAAATCAAAGTTGGAAGAATCTGGAGTGACGAGCTTACCTTCGCTATTAATCCATAAAGGTTATTGCCAAAGGTCAGGAGCGATAAGAACATTAATCTTAAGATACGCGCTACGTTGCTAGTTGTTTTCTGCAGTCTTGACACATAGCTATAGAGATTTTCGATAACTAGAATATAATAAAAATCCAGTGATTAAGTAAGTTCCAGTACTCCAATTCTTCTCCCAACACTTTTTAATCTTGGATTCTATTCATGGCCGAAGACATTCTCTTAGGCGTGAGATAATATGAGCTCTTGAGGAAAGTACTCTAGAGGATATCTGAGGAAGAAGATCTCCCACATGTGTAAACGGACAATGGAGGAGTCGTCATAAAGATGATCGTTAAAATGATCTTACATTTAAGCGACTTATTAGACTCTCCAAACTCCAAAAGGCTAGTCATGTCATGCAAATGGCTCCGGACGACCTAGTACCTAAAAACTTTCAGATAGTTGTTATGGTTGGCCAAGACTATGAAGCAGTCGTAGGGCCTGATAAGTAAGTTAGGAAATAAAATAAAACAGGTACTTAGTAGTAATGCGCGTTCCGGAATGAACCTGGCTTTTTCGTTCCGTTCCTTAATAGGAACGACCAGTACTAGGTTCGAATGTTTTGAACATGCCAGGTTCATGGAAAAGAAAGTTCCTACCAAAAGGAAAAAATCTGCCTAAAGGAACGAACCTGCCAGAAGGAAGCAACGTAGCAAAAGGGTAGAACCTGGTGGAACGAACCTGGTAGTTCCGTTCCGTTCCTTTTCCAAAAGAACCCAGTTCCGTTCCGTTCCTTTTTTTCGGAACTTTCTCATCACTAGTAATTAGTAGTATTGGTTATTTTCCAATAATCGTCATCACTCTAAAGCAGCTCAGCACTGTGCGAGCAAGACTCTTCGAGGTTTCAAGTGGAATGTGACGGAGAGATCTCCAACAATATTGAGATCTAACACTCAGACACAGTTCTTATGTGAAAAATAGAACTGAGCTTTCAAACGTTTCTTACCATCAATGCATAAGAGTTTTACGTGGCCCTTTGGAACTCAGTCGAAGGGCCTTTGGAAGCTGTTGAAGAACAGTTTCAATAACTTTAACTCCATAACATTGGTAAATAGACGAGCGACTATTAAAGAACAAATGACTAGTCAATAGAATGTTGCTATACGCATTATTGCCTCGGTTAACTCTTAGATTGCTAACAAAACAATATCTTTCAGAAAATACAATTGCTCTTCAAATATAAGTAAGATAAAATATTTGAAAATTAATTTCTTTTTTGTTATTATTAAACAGCTCATTTTATATTTCTTACAATAAATGTTGCAAGTTTTATTTTTTATAAAGCTCAAACAAACAAACACGAAACAAACTCTTCTTTTTATGTGTAGGAAACCACCACGACTGTTTTCGTACCGGACTAGCCATTTGTGTTTCTTCTTCCCCTTCTTCAAGCGCCATCTGTGTCATCATCGGTGTAGCACCCATTTCTCAAGTAGTTCTGTGAAACGATTCGTAAACAAAACCAAGCAAACCCGGCCCGCAGTTGCCAATGTCACATGCGTGCACGCTCCCCCGATCGGCCAAGGTTATGACGATACACGCGGACACATCAAGCAAAGGTACCGCCCCACACAAGAAGAACAAAGAGCGAGAAACGCGCAGAAACGGTTCAAGGTGCAACGTCGGCGTAAATGTGCAATCCCGGCGTGTGCTTGTGGTGCAGCGATAATACGGAAGCAGTAATGTGAAGCTGTGCCTTGCCGTACATAAACCGTCATCGTAAAAATGTGTGAGGGAATTTTTTTATTCGTTGTTGTTCTGCTGGAATGCCACAAAACGGACAGACAGATGACAGGTGTAGCGGTCAATGTAGGTGAACGCAAATGCAAACAAAATCTGACTCCCCGTGTGTATGCATTATTTTTTGTTTGTATCTCAGCTGTTTTACGTTTATGTTTGCACAATGCCACCCCAATGACGTTCGTGAATCGATGCAGTAACCTTCAATGGGTGAGTGTTCATTTTTTTTGTTCTTTCACATGTCACAGGGCTGTTACAACTGGCGCGGATTTTGCGATTCGCGCGGATTTTGTATTCATGCTATTTGCTCGTTTTTACTATTCATCGGGGCGGATTTTGCGGATTCAAAAACGGAATATTAGGTGGAAGTTTGTTTCCTTTTGTGCTTTATCATAAGCTTCAGTCATTTCTCATACTAATCCTCTCGTGGTACGCATCTGCTCCATCGGCATTTCGT